>ML260999.1:0-93523 GCA_005239495.1 Nicotiana undulata
CCACGTTACGTATTTTACGTAAGAGAAGAGAGAAAAATAACACGTGGGGTTTCACAATTACCGTCGCTTTGTGGAGGGTTTATTCTATTGCTTCACCTCTGACCAGATTGACCCAGAAGGGTGCTCCATTCAGACGGTCCGACGAGTGTGAGGAGAGCTTTCAGAAGCTCAAGTCAGCATTGACTATAGCTCCGATATTGGTATTGCCTATTGGTTCGGGTTCTTACACAGTTTATTGTGATGCTTCCAGAGTAGGCTTGGGAGCGGTTTTGATGCAGGACGGTAGGGTGATTGCCTACGCATCCAGACAGTTGAAGGTACACGAGCAGAATTATCCAGTGCACGATCTTGAGCTAGCTGCCATTGCTCATGCTTTGAAGATTTGGCGTCATTATTTGTATGGGGTACAGTGTGAGATTTTTACTGACCATCATAGCTTGCAGTATCTGCTGAAGCAGAAGGATTTGAATATACGTCAGAGAAGATGGTTGGAGCTTCTTAAGGATTATGACCTCACCATTCTATATCATCTGGGGAAGGCCAATGTAGTGGCCGATGCCCTGAGTCGCCGAGCAGGGAGTTTGGGAAGTCTATCCTATCTTTCGGCAGCGGAGCGGCCCTTATCACGTGATGTTCAGGCCTTAGCAGGGCAGCTGGTGAGATTGGATTTGTCGGAGCCTCCGCGGGTGTTAGCTAGAATGGCGTCCCGGTCTTCTCTATATGATCAGATTAGGGAAACCATAGCAATTGGGGTGGTAATGGTAATCAGGGGTCGGGCTTTCAAAGGACCCCGATGTACCAACAACAAAGAAATCCACCCCGTATCAATCACAAATCCAAGGTTCCTCAAGTAATGACATAGGTAGAATTGAGCAAATGTTCAAACAAATGATGGAATGCAATGCGGATTCAGATGCTCAACTTGCCTCCCATAACACCTCCATTCAAAATCTTGAAGTTCAAATGGGACAAATCTCACAAGCCTTGAACACACTCCCGAAGGGAGCACTACCTAGTGATACAGTGGTGAACCCCAAGGGTGGGAACAACAACAACAATACCGGTCATGCCATTGCGGTGACCACAAGAAGTGGACGAGGTGGTGAGGCTAGTTCTTCAAAGCAAAAGAGAGTTGTTGGTGATGATGATGACTTGCAAAATGATGAGGTTCCGATTGAGGTTGAACATGTGGTGGAAGAGCCAACACCTAGTGAAGTGAGAATTGACATTCATTATCATGAGGAGGAATTGCAAAGTGACGTGAACCCGTCTAGGGAACACATAATTGACATGCCCGAGCCGGTTGTGTTGAAATCAAAGGCACCATTGCCTAGGCCTCCTACTCCTTATCCTCAAAGGTTGGCAAAACAAAAGAATGAGAACCAATTCAATAAATTCATCGACATGATGAAGAGTTTATCCATCAATGTTCCTTTGGTTGAAGCACTTGAGCAAATGCCCGGGTATGCCAAGTTCATGAAGGACTTGGTCCCAAAGAAAAGGTCAATGGAGTGCGAGACTATAAAGATGACTCACCAAGTTAGTGCAATAGTGCACTCAATGGCACCCAAGCTTGAAGACCCCGAGGTATTCACCATTCCTTGTACAATTGGTAGCGCGGATTTTGCCAAGGCATTGTGCGACTTGGGAGCTAGTATCAATCTTATGTCATATTCGGTATTCAAAACCTTGGGAATTGGTCACCTAGGGCTACTTACATGCGACTTCAAATGGCGGATCGATCTATGAAGCGGCCTCTAGGGATCATTGATGATGTGTTAGTGCGGGTTGACAAGTTCATTTTGCCTGCGAATTTTGTTATCTTGGATTGTGAGGGGGATTATGAAGTTCCTATCATCTTGGGAAGGCCCTTCCTTGCAATGGGGAAGGCCTTAGTTGATGTGGAGATCGGTGAGCTCACCTTCCGGGTGGGCGATGAAAAGGTCATGTTCGACGTTTGCAAGTCAATGAAGCAACCCAATAGCACTGAGGTGTGTTGTTTCATGGACCTTGTCACCGAGGTCATTATTGATGAAACAAGCTCAATGATAAATGTTGAAGACCCCGTGGAAGCAGATTTATTGAACCATGATGATATTGTGGTTGATGGCTTGATCGAGTGTACCAATGCTTTACAAGGCATGGGTTCTTATTCATATGGTCCTCGAAAGTTATCCTTGGATTTGGAGAATCGGAAAACTCCTCCGACTAAGACTTCAAATGAAGATCCACCTACCTTGGAGTTGAAGCCACTTCCATCACAATTTCTTCATATGACAGTTCATCATTAACCTCAATGGTCTCAATTGGCACAATAGCTGACGGATGACAAACTATCTCCTTCAACGTGGACACATGGAATACCGGGTTCACTAATGACATCTCGGGTGGTAGCTCAATCTTGTACGCCACCAGACCAATCCTATGAATGATTTTGTACGGCCCGACATACCTCGGACTCAATTTTCCTTTCCTTCCAAACTGCATTATTCCCTTCATGGGGAAAACCTTCAAGAATACCCAATCATCTTCTTTGAACTCTGAGTCTCTGCAACGAACATCCTTATAGGATTTTTGATGACTCTGAGATTTTTCAACCGCTTCCGTATGATCTTAACCTTCTCCATAACTTGATACACGAGGTCGGGCCCTAACAACTCAGCCTCCCCAATCTCGAACCACCCAATAGGATATCTATATTTCCTACCATATGGTGTCTCAAATGGGGCCATCTGAATACTAGCACGGAAGCTGTTGTTATAATCAAACTCTATGAGTGGCAAATGATCATCCCAGCTACCCTTGAAGTCAATAACACAAGCACACAAGATGTCCTCAAGCATCTGAATAGTCCGCCTTGCTTGCTCGACGGTCTGTGGATGGAAGTCTCTACTAAGATTTACCTGAGTACCCAAACCTTGCTGAAACTTCTCCAAACAATTGGTCGCGAAATGAGCCCCTCGATCGGAAATGATAGAAATTGAGTTCCATGCAGCCCGACTATTTCCTTGACATACAACTAAGCATATTATTCCGTTGTGTCGGTAGATTTAACTGGTAAGAGGTGTGCTGATTTCGTGAGTCAATCCAGGATCACCCAAATTGATTCAAACTTGTGTGAAGTGCGCGGTAACCCTACTACAAAATCCATATTAATCATTTCCCACTCCCACATTGGAATTTCTATGTTATGAGCCAACCCACCAGGCTGTTGATGTTCGGCCTTCACTTGCTGACAATTCGGACACCTTGCCACAAAGTCTGCCACATTCCTTTTCATGTCATTCCACCAATAGACTTCCTTGAGATCATGATACATATTTGTAGAGCCTGGGTGCACGGAATACCTAGAAGTGTGAGCCTCTATCATTATTCTTTCCTGGGATCATCTACATTTGGAACACATAGTCGCCCTTGGTACCTTAGTGTACCATCATCCACGCCAAGAGTAAAATCCATAGTTTTATGTTTATGAAGCCCCTCCTTCAGTCGTACCAACAATGGATCGTCGTATTGCTTCTCTTTGACTTCTACAACAAGCAATGATTCAACCATGTTTTGCACGATCACTCCTCCTTCACTGGAGTCCGCAAGATGAACTCCCAAGCTAGCTAACTGGTGAACCTCCTTGACCAACAGCCTTTGACATGCCTCCATGTGAGACAAACTACCAATAGATTTCCGGCTAAGAGAATCCACCACAACATTCACCTTCCCCATTTGATACAGAATATCGATGTCGTAATCATTGAGTAACTCAAGCCATCTTCTCTGCCTCAGATTAAGCTCCTTTTGTTTGACAATATATTGAAGACTTTTGTGGTCCGTGAATACATCCACATGGACCCTATATAAATAATGATGCAAAATCTTGAAAGAAAAAACCACCACAACAAGTTCTAAGTCATGTGTTGGATAACTCTTTTCGTGATTCTTGAGTTGCCTAGAAGCATAAGCTATAACCTTGCCATGCTGTATTAACACACACCGACGCCCGATCCATGAAGCATCGCAATATACCACAAACCCGTTTGTACCCTCTAGTAGGGTCAACATCGGTGACGTAGTCAATCTCAATTTCAACTCTCGGAAGCTTCTTTCACAAGCATCAAACAATTGGAATTTAAGCGCTTTTTGAGTCAATTTAGTCAACGGAGAGGCAAGAGTAGAGAACCCATCCACAACTTCCTACAATACCCTACTAAGCCCAAGAAACTGCGAATCTCGGTTGGCGTTGTAGGTCTAGGCCAATTCATTACTGCTGAAATCTTTTGGGAATAAACCTTAATTCCTTCTCCAGAGACAACATGACCCAAGAATGTGACAGATTCAAGCCAAAATTCACAGTTTGAAAATTTCTCTTACAATTGGTGCTGATGAGGAGTCAATAACATTGCCCTGAGATGATCAACGTCCTCTCGACCTCGTGAATACACAAGAATATCGTCGATGAACACTATCACAAAGGAGTCGAGGAAAGGCTTGAAAACCTGATTCATAAGATCCATGAACGATGTCGGGGCATTTGTTAGCCCAAAAGACATTACCAGAAATTCAAAGTTCCCAAACCGAGTTCTGAAAGATGTTATTTTGCTTCCTAATCATCAATTGGTGATACCCGGACCCTAAATCAATTTTGGAGAAGTATCCAGCACCCTGTAACTGATCAAAATTTTTATCTATTCTTGGTAACGTGTACATCGTTTTATTCTGACTTTGTTGAGCTGTCGGTAGTCAATACACATCCTTAGTGATCCATTTTTCTTCTTCAAAAAGAGAACCTGTGCGCCACATGGTGATACACTCGGTCGGATGAAACCCTTCTCTAACAAATCCTTCAATTGTTCCTTTAGTTCCTTCAATTCTACTGGTGCCATCCTGTAGGACGAAGTAGATATAGGATGCATGCCTGGCATCACACCGATCCCAAAATCAATCTCCCAGTCTGGTGGAATCCTATGGAGCTCATCAAGAAAGACCTTTGGAAATTCATTCACAACTAGCACAGACTCGAGTGTATGTGCCTCACCATCGGTGTCTATAACCAAGACCAAATGATAGATACACCCCTTATTAATCATCTTCGTGGACTTAAGGTAAGAAATAAACTTACCATTCGACATCACACTATCCCCCTTCGACTCAACTACTGGCTCATTTGGAAATTCAAATGTCACAGTTCTAGTTCGGCAATCGAGCTTAGCAAAACATGAATAAAGCCAATCCATCCCCATAATTACATCAAAATCCACCATCCTTAATTAAATGAGATCGGCCACGGTGTCCGGTGCAGCCACAATAGACTCACCAACCGAAGTGGATACCGAGAACGGCTCATGAAGTTGTTCCGACTCTATCCCAAATACCATAGCAATATAAGGGATAACATAGGACAAGGTGGAACCGGGATCAATAAGAGCATATACATCATGAGATTGTACAGTCAATGTACCTATGATAACCATTGGATAAGCCTCCGCACTCTGGTGACCACTCATAACATAGAAACGGTTAGGTCCTCTTGAACTCTGCGCACTACCCCTAGTTGCACCACGCCCTGCTGGTGCTGGAGTGCCTCGAGCTGGAGGGGGTGCAGAAGATGTTGCAGCTGCAAAACTTGATGACTGTGTTCTGCCCCTGCCCGAACCCTGGCAAGATGAACGACACTCCCTCTGAATACGACCCCACATCCCGCACCCGTAATATACATGCAAGTCCCGGTAGCAGATTCCCAAATTCATCCTCCCACACTTGGGGCATGGGGGCCTCTGTTGCTACTAGAATCTCCCTGCTGATCGGCTCTGCTGGTGGGGCCCTCTACTGCCCTGATCGGGCCTAAAAAAGCTCTCCTACTGTTGACTGTGCCCTGCTGTCGATGCACTAGCCGAAAACTGAGCATTAGGACTGGGATGGACTTGACGACCCTCCCGTAAAGGTTGATCTTCCCCCACCAAATGACTCCCCGAAGTTTCCCGCGGACCGAGCCCTGCTACTACCCTCTCACTCCATTCTCTGTAGCTAGAGAAAATTCTACTATCTTCCCATAGTTCATATCTGAATTCAAGGCAGCCGTAGCGGCCTCATTGATAACCAAGAGGCTAAGGCCCTACACAAAACGACGCACTCTAGCCTTCATAGTTGGTAACATGTGAATAGCATATTTTGATAGGCGTGCGAACTCCATGTGATACTCCCACACACTCTTACTCCCTTTCTTAAGATTCTAAAACTCTGTGTCATGGGGAACCTCGCTGGAGGGCTCCCTTCCTCCCGAGAGTCTTTCCACAGCTTAAACCAAGAATATGCCACCCCTTTCAAGAGGTAGGTAGCCAACTGCACTCCATTCTTCTCAGTAGCACGCATAACCCAAAGCGTCTTATGCATCTCATCAATGAAGTCATGTGGGTCATCCTCAGGATTAGCACCCGTGAACACTGGAGGATCTAACTGCAGAAATATGTTAACCCTAGAACCGGTAAAATCTCCTTTTTAGCTAGAAGATGTGGGTGCAACATTCGATCTGTGGGCCTGAGAAGCCACTATTTGTGTCAGCATCTGGATAGCTCCCCTAAGATCCCCATCATAAATACCAGAAGAGGATGCTGGGGCTGGAGGTGGAATCAGAATATCAGGGGGAGGAACCACCACACCCTTAGTAGGTATAGGAACTGGTGTGGCCTGGCCAGGTGTAGTGGAATGAGGCAATGAAGTAGTCGGGGGATTATCCTCATCCCCAGGTATTCACCCGCATCATTAAATAAAGGGTCAATTGCCACTCCTGAGACAGCGTTGGCTCCTTGGCCAGTTCTTGCTCTCTTCTTAGGTGTCATATACTGAAAGTAAAAGGAAGAACGATTTAGAGGAGGAACAATTTCACAATCACTTTCCTCGCACGATCTAGAATATTAAAGAAGGGTATTGTTCCTAAATTTTCAAGTATCCTCCAACTTATAGATGTGGTCGACAACACACCTATAAGAAGGAATCTACTAGACACGGCTCTGAGACATCCTAGGACACTTTAAAACCTTAGGCTCTAATACCAAGTTTTTCTCTCCCCAACCTCGGGGAGCGCGACCGACACTCAACCGAGTGGACCCGGTCGAGCAAGCTTGCCAGACACTTTCTATCCAACTCACTTATGGTCAAGAGAAGGCATGTTTTCATTAATTAAACATTAGAAAGATCATATATATACATTACTAAATTATTTCATTATGTTACATCATTGTTAAGTTTCAAAATACATACATTCTTATGATTGAGTAGAGCAACAGTCTAAAACACAACATAATCCATTTGACCTTTCTAGCCCCCATATACAACCCACATAGTGTCTACACATCTTCTAAAGATACAAAAGAGTTTAAAGATAGTGCCGGCAACAAAGCCCCGACTATACCTCAAAAAGAGACAACAATATAAACAAAAGATACAATACATTACCCCGAAATGAAGTGGGACTCACCGAGTCCGCTGGGAAGAGGATGAACCACTATTTGTGATCAACATTGTCCGCTATGGAACCACATACATCAATTTATAGATTCAGCACCCCCAGCAAACAGGGCGTTAGTATCGTCGAATAATACTAGTATGAAAACTAAACACCATCTCAATAGAATGAATATTGGTACATGGGTAACAGTCAAGAATGCAATATGAGCTTCAAATAACAGTGAAACATCAAGTTAAGTATCACATAGATTTTCAATTCAATTTCCACGTTATTAGGTTGGGTGGTCTTTAGTGCTGATATGCCACAATCCACAATACCACCATGTTCTTACACGGAGTCCGATCTCGGCCCGATCGACTAGGTCATCTCATTTGAGACATTAACCATATCCACAATTTCAATTATCATTTCTAGCACAGTTACCACCATGAGTACGGCATGACGTCCGATCACGACTCGATCGGCTAGGACATCTCATTTGGGACATCAACCCTTTTAGTCAATCATCTCACTTCATATTTCTTTCCCACCTTTTCAATGCATTGGCACAAGTGGCTCACTTATAAATTCATTCTTGGCACTTGGCCGTATTACACAATTTCATTTTACCTTTATATATTTCAACATCATTATCATCATCAATAACACAAATGCCTATAATTTGAGACACTAGTACACATGTGAGCAATTTGGGAATCCTAAGCACATAGAGGTTTTTCATACACTTTGGCATAACAACCTTTATTCAACTTTGGCATGAAGTCTTAACATTTCTTAACACATATTCCACATTTTGAACACATCCTCGAATGGCAAAATACATGATAAATATTGAACATTATTCTTCAGCACAAACACTTGGAATAGCCCATTCTATAATGATCGATTTGTGACTAACACCAATTACATGACACCGGGGGATTCAATTCTAATATGAAGGGGGTTTATCAAACATACCTCAATCGAGCTCTCTTATACTCTAAAATGTTCCGAGAATCTTAGCAACGCCAATCTATTTTTGAAATATAACAAATTGAACTATAATTAGAGAAATGATCATGGTTCTAGCTCATTTGAGTATTTTATCAACAACCAAGTGTGCATTAAGGATTTAAGGCTCTTTTATGAAATACTTTACCATCCCACACCCCATTCTTTACTATCTTTAGCTCACAACCTCCCCACATACTTTAAGAATACACTCATGCAAGATATCCACCCCAACACTCAATAATTGTCTTTCTAATTGTTCACCTTTTTACTACGTTTTCGAAATTAAAAGATAGGGTATCGATACGAAAATGATTTATTTTATATTATGGATGACTGGTTACGGAGGGACCGTTTCGTTTTTGTAGGCTGGTTCGGCATAATCTTCTAGGATTGAGCAAGAATTGTTGGATATTACTGTGGATGTTATTCTCTCTCACTAAGAACTCTCTCTCTCTCTCTCTCACTCCAAAAATATCCGGAAATAGCTCAAAATGGTCTATGGTATGTGTTTTAATGGAATAGGGTCGGGATTAAAACCCCCAAAAATGAAGCCTCGGGACAAGATATGATGTCGCATATACAACAACATAATGACTCTGTGGTCCGCAAAATGATCGCGAAAGATGGACCTCAAAATTGGGCTTGCCTGTTTCACTCTACGGCAGTTATGCGGCCCGCAGGCCTGTTCTATCGTCGCATAATGCGCCGTAGAACTCCCTCCGCAAAAATTGAAGGGTGATTATGCGACCAATGCCTCCAGGACCATAGGTAAGGGACATGTAGTGCTTGCATAGGACACAAGTTAGAATCAACTAAAGTGCTTTAGGTAAAAACTCAAAGATAGTAATCGGGTAGAAGGAGATGATAGTCTGTGTCCGCTGAATAATATGAGTAACACCCCCATCTTGGGGGAGTTACGAAGTATTATTTTTGTTGCACGGGGTGATCCTATAGGCTTAAAAATTTAGGACCCCATCCTTATTAAATAGTTTTTTTTTGCTTTCTTAGACTAATTCACATAATTTAAGTTCGGTCGGGATCCACTGTTATAGACCTCGAGGGGTGCCTAATACCTTCCCCTAAAGGTAATTTGATCCCTTAACAGATCTCTAGTGATGCAAATTAGTATAATCTGAGTTATTTGCTATATGTGCGACTCTAACTACCAATTCCTTTTCCCTACTCTATCAAAAGGAGTTGTCAAAATGTCGAAACCCGATTTCGCGAGAAAAAGGGTGCACGACAGCATGGAGACTCTACTGGGGATATCATTAGGCTCTTACCATAACAAACTTGTTTTGTGAGTTAGTCTTTTCCAATAATCATGTCTTTATTATTCTTTTAATAGTTGCACACCTCTTCCCACTTTATATGAGCTTATTTGTCGTCCTTCTCTTAGGGCATTGACACCCTGTCGATCGACTCTTGCCTTGTGTCAGTTAGCGGGTAAATACAGTATTTCAATGTCTGTTCTACAACGCTTAGCTGGTGCATGCTTCAATTATGCTCACTAAATTCCTTCTTTCCTGTTTTTATTGCTTTTTACTATGGAAACTAACTCTTCTCTTTTTTTTCTTTCTTTCCTGCCTTTACAATTATTAAATACCGCATTTTATCATTCTCATCATGCAAATACTTGACAACGTGTATTTTCTTTTTGAATAATTGCATTCTCAATATCATATTCCACTCATGCGTAATTAATATTATAACAACACTTGATGAGTGTTTGCGCTCTTCCTATCACCCTATTGAATTTGGAAAGGCTTATTTGTGGTAAAACTAGTCGATCAGCGGTGCAATCGACAATTCCGTGTCTTTCCCCCTCAAGTTGTCCGCTTGGGAGTACCAGTCTAGACTTCTATAGAAACCTTACTCTGGTAATAACTGTACATGCATCATGATCAAACCTAGCTTGGGTTAATATGTTGTTCGCATAATAACCTTCTAAGAAAACCTATCCAAAGCTCACCGAGATTTCCATAGTCCCAACGGGCGCAACCACGATATGTGAATTATTTGGAGAAATCAATGCTGATATGCAAATCGTTAATGTATAAGTAGTCGAATCTAGAGGGGGAAAGGGTCTAACTTTGTTTATTATGCAGAAAATAAGGCATGAAGTCCCCAGGTTTGGCATGGACCGAAATATACCACCGTTATTGCTGGATTGGTGGGAAAACCTTTCGCCAAGCAACAAAAATCATGTGAAAAGGGTTCTCGGAAACTTACCCTCCTTATTAGACATCCAACCAAATAACATATTGATCAAGGCTGCTAATATGTTCTGGGATGAAGAAAATGCTGTATTCCGTTTTGGCAATATAGAAATGACTCCTCTCGTGGAGGAAATAGGAGGCTTTGCTGGATTACCCTGGGACAATCCGCGTTTGTTAGTTCTAGAAAATCGCACCCCTAAGGGATTTCTGAAAATGATGGGTCTGAGAAAGAATGACGACTTGGCAGGCCTGAAGAAGTCCTACATACCCTTTGAATTCCTCTATGAACGATAAAGACACAGAAAATCTTATCGTATATTTCATGACGAATTCTCCATCACTTCCCTGGGTTGGACACATCGTAGGGTTTTTGTATTCATCGTCTGCTTTTTGGGTGATAGTGTTTTCAAGCCAAGGGGACATGAATAACACCAGGTTGGCCATGGTAACCAAAGATTTAATGGAGGGAATCTAGGGACAAACATATACTATTGTTCCGATGATTGTAGCCGAAATATACCGAGCTCTGGATCGTTGCAAGAAAGGGTCCAAACATTTTGAGGGTTGTAACTTGCTGCTGCAGATTTGGTTGTTAGAACATCTTCATAGAGGCCAATACCACCAAGAATTTCCACGGAGACCATGGAATGATCACATAGCTTTCCACCATATGAAAAGAATGACCTTTATCCCAGACAGGTTTGCACAACCAGGGAATGCTACAGAATAGGCACTGTTTTTCAACAATTTGACCGATGACCAGTTTCATTGGATGTTTGAGTGGTTCCCTACCCATGAATTCATCATAAGATCTAGGGATGTTCTGCATTTGGTGTTGATAGGGTTAAGGGGCATATATACCTATGTTCCTATCAGAGTTATGAGACAAGATGGTAGAAAACAAGTCATACCGCGAGTCTCGAAAATAGGTCATTACAAAGCAGATTTTCAAGACGATATCACATACAAATGTGAAGCCCATCACATGTGACATTTGAAGATGATTATGGAAAAGGATACCATCGATCCATATCGATACCACACAGGTCATGTGTACTACTACCCATCATGGTTGGATGATAGCGTAGCAGGAATAGTCGAGCCAGGGGTCGCACAAGGAAACAGGGTCGTAGATGAAGCTGCTGAAGCACATGTGAAGTATAAGAGGTTGCGCAAAAGAATCCTTGAGTCCGAGGCTAGGCATTTGGAACAACACAAGATTGACATGAAGTCAATTAACGAATGGAGGGAAATGGCTACTAGATCAACGGAGATGTTGGAATACCCAGAGCAGGGTTTAATGGAGTTAGAGGGGAAGATGAGGAAAAAAGTCATAGACTACCAGAAAGCAGAGGGTAATGCGGGAGGACACCTAGCAAGGGCGTATCTACTTCTAGACATACGCGACTTGGGGAATCTAATCGACGGAGCCAAGAGGGCCAAGCATGGAGAAGGTCCCTCTGGGACCAAGTAGATTAGGATTATCTGTTTTTAGAATGGTTTTGAAATTCGAATGTAATATGGAAAATTCCATTAGTGACTTATTTATTTATTTCCATTTTTAGGTTTGTCTTATTTATTACATTAATGAAATGAGGCAATTATCGGCATTAAATTTCTCCAAATCTACGTGTCGCTAGGCCTACCTCAAGCACAACGAGGTTCCAAAATTAGGACGCAAATTTACATTTCTGCAATATGTGTTTAAATACTGCAAATATCTTTTCAGAATCCATACTGACTTGGTTACCTTTTGCTTTTCTTTATTTTGATTATTCCATCCCCTAAGGTTGGTTCGCACATACTGGCATCGTCAGCATATTACACCAGATCCAGAGACCCTCCACCACCTCCTCCTCCAAGTGATACGAAAAGCAAGGGAAAAGGCAAGATGGATGATATGAGTGGTGTTAGGAAAGACAACACTACACATGCAAAAAATGTGGAAACTTGAGATGGTCAGAGCACTCCAGCACAAAATAATTTGGTCCTACCATTGGAACAAAAGATACTAGAATAGCAAGGGGAGCTTGAGCAGGTCTGCAACTTGGCAAACCTTTCCCTCACCCAAAACATCCCAGACATCAACCAGCAAAATTCTCAAAACCCAATACCTTTTCAAAACACACCAAACCAACGTCCGCAAAATCCTCCTGCACCCCACCAATACGCAACACCTCCTCAAAATCCTAATCCTCTACCCATACCAACACCTCCTCAACACCAACATCTCCCGACTCAATACCCGCAAACCACTTACCATACTCCTCAGAATACCCCACAACCTATTCCCGATCCGCAAAATTCAACTAATGATCACCACTACACTCAAACCCCCGGCATTCACCAAAATAATCCCATATACGTGGAAACCCTACCCCACTCCACTCAACCAACCTCATACACACCCGAATCCAATAGAGTCCAGGGTGTTGAAAGAGGTAAAGGAATTGAAGGTCTGAATTATGAGGACCTATGCATTCAACCAGATGTGGAACTTCCGGAGGGTTACAAACCTCCTAAGTTCGAGATGTTTGACGGAAAAGGTGACCCGAAGGTACATTTGAGAACATACTGTGACAAGCTCGTGGGGGTTGGGAAGGGTGAAAGGATTCGCATGAAGCTGTTTATGAAAGGTTTCATTGGAGATGCCTTATCTTGGTACATAAGTAAAAATCCCAAGAAGTGGGTTAATTTGATAAGCATGGAATCGAACATCATGGATAGATTCAGGTTAAACACAGAAAATGCACCTGATGTCTTCTACAAACAGAACCTCAAGAAGAAACCAACAGAGACTTTCCGCGAGTATGCTACTCGATGGAGGTCAGAAGTTGCGAAGGTCAGGCCGGCACTAGAAGAAGAGCAAATGAACAAATTCTTCGTCAGGGCCCAAAATCTACAATACTATGAAAGGTTAATAGTCATCAAGAATCACAAATTCTCTGACACCATCAAACTCAGGGACATATTGAAGATCAAGAGAGGAATGGTAACAAATTTTGAGGCATTGCAGGCTACAAATAAAGCATTACAATCAGGAGGCATATCAAAGAAGAAAGAGATAGGGGCAGTGATGGTAGCCCAAAGACCAAAATCTCCACTCACATACCAAACACCTCCGCCCACATACCAACCTTCACCTCCCAGATATCCTCAACCCGCTACCGCCTACCACACTTACAACACCCAGCAAGCCTATTATCATTCACCTCAAGCTCGTCAAAATTATCAAAAACCCAGACCCAATTTCGATCGCAGACCACCCAGACAATACACCCGTATTGCTGAACCCATCGACCAACTATATGAAAAATTAAAGGCTGCAGGATATGTCACCCCTATTCCCGCTGTTGCTATGGAAAACTCCTCCCAATGGGTAAACCCAAACAAAACATGTGAATACCATTTCGGCATGAAGGGACATACTATTGATGAATGCCGCACTCTGAAAGACAAGATTCAGACACTGATTGATACCAAAGTCATACAAGACAACGAAGTCGCACTCAATGTCCGCAACAATACCCTCCCAAACCATAGGGGTGAATGAGTAAATGTGATAGAAATTGATGAAGAATGGGATCATGAAGGGTCAATTGGGCTTATTCGGGAAGGTGATGACCCTATGAAACTTGCAGTCACGCTTACTTCTATCGTGGTACAGATACAGTCACCGGTCGAAGTTGAGGTAGCCACATCAGCTCCATTTGAAATCGAAGTGACATCACCTGCAACTACACCCACCCCTTTTGAAGTAGAAGTAACCACACCATTCAGCGTGACGGTGGCATCCACATCGCCCTTCAATTCCAACGACGTACCTTGGGATTATGTTGTCGAAACTAGGAGAAAAGGGAAAGCAAAAATGGAAGAGTCTGGTGTTACACAAGGGATGACCAGAACTAGAAGAATCTATACACCTAAAAATTTGGGAGGAACAAGTAAAGAAGCTGCTGTCAAACAACCCATCATTGAAACTGGTCTAGATGATATCTGGAGGAAAGTACAGGCAAGATAATACTCTGTTGTTGATAATCTGAACAAAACTCCCGCCTAGATATCCATAATGTCGCTGCTACAAAATTCTGAGGCGCATAAGAA
The DNA here is from genome assembly GCA_005239495.1 of Nicotiana undulata. Classification (NCBI taxonomy): domain Eukaryota; kingdom Viridiplantae; phylum Streptophyta; class Magnoliopsida; order Solanales; family Solanaceae; genus Nicotiana; species Nicotiana undulata. The sequence continues at coordinate 14,776 of ML260999.1, forward strand.
TGCTTTGATGAAAGTGTTGAATGAAGCGTACGTGCCCAACAATATCACCATCGGAGAAATGGCCAACATGGTGGGGCAAGTGCTAGAGAGCCACAAGATCACCTTTCACGAAGACGAGTTGCCACCTGAGGGATTGAGCCACAACAGGGCACTGCACATCACAGTACAATGGTAGGATAATTTTATTGCCAGGGTGTTGATAGACGGAGGGTCCAGCCTCAAAATCTGTACGCTGAGAACCTGAAAAGGCTGGGCAAGGGTTTGCATGAAATACGAGCAGGAACTATGAATGTGAAGGAGTTCGATGGGTCGCAAAGAGCCATGGTTCGGGAAACCTATTTAATTTTGCAGATGGGTTCTACTTGGTTCGATGTCAAATTTTTTAGGTGCTAGACATACCCCGCCTCCTACAATCTGTTGTTGGGACGACCTTGGATACATACCGCTGGGGCTGTTGCATCCACTTTGCACCAAGCTGTGAAATTTGAATGGAATCATCAAGAAGTAATCATTCATGGAGATGGGAGCAATCCCATTTACACCAATCAAATCGTTCCGGTCGTGGAGAACAAAAGGAAGTTGGGTGGAGAAACTTATCACCGCATTGAGCGTGTCAATACAATTGAAAAAGATAAATGGTGGAGCAGCAAAATAGAAATCATACTGGCATGGTCAGGGTATGACCCGGCAAAAGGCTTAGGAAGAAACTTCAGGTCATTACCAAGCCAATACGGCTGAAATATCATGGTACAACTTTTTGGCTTGAATATCTAGCAAGAATATGATGATTCTTCGACACCATGGCGTGGTCCCTATTACCCTATTGAGCAGCCAGTGCCGCATCCGAGTCAGACCTTCATCAGGCCGATACTATATGGGAATCCGAAGAAGGGGAAACTTTGGCTGGGCTAAGGAATCTATTCTTAGAAGATGAAGATATGGATTGCAATGTGATAGTTGAGGAGGAGGAGGAGGAAGAAGGACTTAACATTCAGACGATAGAGAGGGGAGCATTTCTCAAGAGCTGGACCGCCACACCATCAGGGCCAGACGAGTCCCGGGGTAGCATAGCTACTAACGTTATTTGAAAAACATGTCTTTCAAGAATTTTGTTTTAAAAACATATGTCTTTCGGTATTTTGTTTTGGAAAACATTGTTTTGAAGTCATCTGGATGATATTTTGTGTAACGTTTTCAGCATTTATCAAATAATTCGATGTTTTATTATCGTTATCTTTCATTTTTTTCTTCTACATCATTACAATTTCTCACCTTGATGAACCAACGACTGTGACATGTAATGGGATAACGCAACATAAGGATAGTGACTCAGAAGAGGTAAAGGAAGAAGATGTGATACCTGAGGAAGTTATCAGAGAAGTTGAGAACTTTGAGAATAAGCATAAGTCCAACCGTGACGAAATTGAGATAGTCAATTTGGGAGATTCTGAAACCATCAAAGAAACTCGCATCAGTATTCACTTGTCATCGTCAGAGAAGGAAGAATACACTCGTTTCTTGAAAGAATATGGGGATATTTTTTCATGGTCATACGATGATATGACAGGGTTGATCACATCCATAGTGGCTCACAAGCTACCTACCAATCCAAGTGAAGTAGAAACTTAGAAAGTTCAAACTAGACATGAGCATAAAAATCAAGGAGGGAGTCACTAAGCAGATCAAAGCCAAAGTCCTCAGGGTAGTTGAGTACCCAACCTGGTTATCCAACATTGTACCAGTTCCAAAGAAAGATGGAAAGGTCATGGTGTGTGTTGATTATCGGGATTTAAACATAGCAAGTCCCAAGGACGATTTCCCATTGCCAAACATACACATATTGATTTATAACTACGCCAAGCATGAGCTCTAGTCCTTTGTGGATTTCTTCACGGGTTATAATCAAATCTGGATGGACGAAGACGACGCAGAAAAGACAACCTTAATTACACCATGGGGAGTATATTTCTATAAGATGATGTCGTTTGGTCTAAAGAATGCTCGAGCCACCTACATGAGGGACGTGACGACCATCTCCCATGATATGATACACAAGGAATTAGAGGTATATGTTGACGACATCATAATCAAATCCAAGAAAGTCACAGATCACATAGCGGATTGAGAAAGTTCTTTGACCGTCTGCGGAATTACTATCTAAATTTGAACCTCGCAAAATATTCATTCGAGGTTCGTGCCGGAAAATTATTGGGATTCATCATCAACCGCCGAGGAATCGAGTTGGACCCGTCAAAGGTTAAAGCTATCCAAACATTACCACAACCGGAGAACAAGAAAGACGTGATGAGTTTCTTGGGATGCCTCAATTACATCAGTCGCTTCATAGCATAGTCCACGGTAATATGTCAACCAAATTTCAAATGCGGAAGAAGGATGTCACAACCAGTTGGACCAAGGATTGTTAGAAGGCTTTTGAAAAAATCAAGGAATATATGTCCACACCACCAATCCTAGTCCCGCCAGAGCATGGTAGACCACTGTTACTCTACCTCTCTATATTAGATGGGGTTTTCGGTTGTGTTTTGGGACAACATGACAAAACAGGAAGAAAGGAGCAAGCCATATATTACATGAGTAAGAAGTTTACACCTTATGAAGCACGGTACTCTCTGCTGGAACGTACCTGGTGTGCTCTGACATAAATAGCTCAGAAATTGAGGCACTACTTTTGTGCCTATACCACATACATCATATCAAGGATCGATCCTCCGAAGTACATCTTTTAGAAGCCTATGCCTACCGGGAAGCTGGCCAAGTGGCAGATATTGCTGAGTGAGTTCGATATCATCTATGTAACTCAGAAGGCAATCAAAGGACAAGCGTTAGCAGAACATCTTGCTGAAAATCCTGTAGGAGGAGAATACAAACCACTAAAAACGTATTTTCCTGACGGAGAGGTGTCAATAGTAGGAGAGGACATTGCAGAAGCCTACGACGGTTGGAGAATGTTTTTCGACGGAGCTGAAAATTTTAAGGGAGTCCGTATCAGAGAGCAGTCTTTGTATCAAAAACCGGTCAGCACTACCCAGTGTCCGCAAAACTCATATTTCCACGCACTAACAATATGGCAGAATATGAAGCCTCCATATTAGGGCTCAATTTGGCCGTCAACATGAGTGTTCAGGAACTGCTGGTAATCGGTGACTCAGACCTGCTAGTGCACCAGGTACAAGGAGAATGGGCTACCAAGAATACCAAAATACTACCATATCTACATCACGTACAATAGATGATGAAGAGGTTCACAAAGATAGAGTTTTGGCATGTCCCTATAATCCAGAATGAATTTGCAGACGCATTGGCCACCTTGTCCTCAATGTTACAACAACCAGACAATAATTTCATCGACCCCATTCCGGTGAGAATCCATAATCAGCCGCATATTGTGCTCATGTCGAAGAAGAAATAGATGGAAATCTATGGTTCCACGACATCAAGGAATATTTGGCGAAAGAAGAATATCCGGTGCATGCAAACCATACTCAGAAATGCACACTGCGGAGGCTGTCCAATCACTTCTTCCAAAGCGGAGGAATTATGTATAGAAGAACTCCCAATCTAGGACCGTTAAGGTGTTTTAATGCCAAAGAGGCTTCCAAATTGCTCGAGGAAATACATGTCGGAACTTGCGACCCACATATGAACGATTTAGTCCTAGACAAGAAGATACTCAAGGCCGGATACTTTTGGATGAATATGAAAACAGATTGCATCCAGTATGTCCAGAAATGCCACTAACGCTAGATATATGCAGATATGATATGAGTGCCGCCAAACAAACTCAATGCAACAAGTTCACCTTGGCCTTTTGCTTCCTGGGGAATGGATGTCATTGGACCATTCGAACCCACTACCTCAAACGTGCACATGTTCATTTTAGCGGCCATCGATTACTTCACTAAGTGGGTTAAAGTTGTATCCCACAATCACAATCAACTCCCTATTTGTTGGTTTATGGTACCGAAGCTGTCATTCCCGTCGAGGTAGAAATTCCTTCTTTGAGGATCATACAAGAAGCCGAACTCAGTGACGTGGAATGGATAAGGAGCCGCTATGAGAAATTAGCCCTCATAGATTAAAAAAGGTTGAATGCAGTGTGTCATGGTGAGCTTTATCAGAATAGAATGTCCAGAGCTTTCAACAAAAGGGTCAAACCAAGACAGTTCACACCGGGGCAACTAGTGTTGAAACAGATCTTTCCACATCAAGATGAAACCAAAAGGAAGTTCTCACCCAACTGGAAAGGTCCTTACATGGTTCATAAGGTATTGACAGGAGGAGCACTCATACTTGCAGAAATGAATAGAGAAATCTGGCCAAAGCCTATCAATTCAGATGTAGTCAAAAGATACTGTGTGTAAACTATTTATGTTTCTTCATATGATGTAATTGAACTACGCTTGACATGATGCCCGTTTAAGAGGGGATACGTAGGCAGCCCTGTGGGTTCGGTCAAAATTCAACAAAGTTTCCATTTTCCCCACAATCAGAAGCTGGGGCATAATTTTGAGGAGGACCCTCAAAATTATATGTCAAAGAAGGCCATAATGTCTCTAAAAATGTGACAATTAATGGTTCATCTAACTGATTTCTAATGTGCATATTATTGTGTTTTGAAAAACATACACTCATACTTTTCAAAATGAAACTTTGTTTTTTAGCCAAGTGTTACCCATGGTGACTTGAACAGGATCCTCGGGCAGAGTGGAGAAAAGCAAGCAGACAAAGGCACGAACCAACCTCCCCCGCAAAACTCACAATTTTTCTTTGGATGCAGGAATAGGTCATCACAATAAGCATCGTCATAACAACACAATTTCCATGCATAAACGTATTTCAAGTTAAGAATACTTCATTTTTGCTCTTACATTTGCATGAGGCTAAGTCCTGCCTCCCATTTTCATAAGTCTAAGCGTTGACTTCTCTTTGCATGAGACTAAGCCTTGTCTCAATTCTTGCATGAGGCTAAGCCCTGCCTTCCCATTTGTATAAGGCTAATCATTGCCTTCTCTTTTCATGAGACTAAGCCTTGTCTAAACTCTTGCATGAGGCTAAGCCCTACCTCCCGATTTTCATAAGGCTAAGCATTGCCTTCTATTTGCATGAGACTAAGATCTGTCTCAATTCTTGCGTGAGACTAAGAACTGTCTCCCATCTTGCATAAGGCTAAGCATTGCCTTCTCTTTGCATGAGACTAAGCCCTGTCTCAATCTTGCATGAGGATAAGCTCTGTCTCAATCCTTGCATGAGGATAAGCCCTACCTCCCTGGCTGCATAAGTCTAAGCATTGCCTTCTCTTTGCATGAGACTAAGCCATGTCTTAATTCCTGCAGGAGGCTAAGCCTTGCCTCCCTGTTTGCATAAGGCTAAGCATTGCCTTCTCTTTGCATGCGACTAAGCCCTGCCTCTCCACTTGCATAAGGCTAAGCATTGCCTTCTCGTTGCATGAGACTAATCACTGTCTCCCTTTGCATAAGTGTTTATCTATTCTAAACCTTGCATTATTCTCTTCTCTTGGGGCTAAGCTCTGCCCCCAAACTCTGCACAAGACAAAGCTTTGTCTTGTTATTACCTCTTATGTCATGTCTCTGCACTTCATGGGCTGATATATAGCTAACTTGTCCAAAGGATTCATAATCCGAAGGCATCATCCTCATAGCCAGAAGACATCATGCCATAGCATGAGGATCTCTCAATCTTGCACATCATTATTCAAAGGCATCATGGTTCGGAGGCACCATCTTCATTGGTCGAGAACATCATTTCATGGCATATGAATGCCTTACCGTACAATTCATGGCACGGGACATCATTGTCTAAGGACGTCATCCTTATCTTCCTAAGACAGTTTTCATGGTCCAAAGGGAATTTGCATCATGTCTAAGTTTATGCAATAATCCATACATACCTGCATGCAGTCATATTTTTGAGTTTGCAGGTAGTCTCAGGAGCAACCGTTCTCCTAACAAGAGAAATCTTCGCTCCAGTTTCCATTCAACGTTCATATCCTTCAAACTATTTCAAGTGTAACTGATCATCATCCGTTACCCTGTCTCATTTACCCATAACCGTTTCAAATCCCACTTAATCCTATTCGAAACATCTTGTTCGTTCTTAAAACAGCTTCCTTGGCTTACTTCACTGTTTGATCCAGAACTACACACGACCTGATTCCTGTAAATCCATGGATATGTAGGAAGCTAGGAAGCCAGAGTGCGACCTATATCTTTCAAACCATTCCATTCGGTCAAAATCGGTCATCATTTCTTTACCCGACAACTCTTTCATCATTTCCGGGTAAAGAGGGGCAGCTATTGATAACCAATTTTGACCCTCTTTCAAAATAATATATATGCTTTCAAATAGCATATTTGCATCATTATTTAATTTATAAATTTTACACGCATTTCCATAATTTTTCATAATTTTTAGAGCCTTTAAATTGATTTTTTCTGCATTTAAATTACTTAATTATTTATTAACTACTCCTTCAAATTATCTCGTGATGACTTAATCACCTAAAATTATTATTTTCACCTATAATATATGTTTCAAATATTTTTTTACTTCATTTTATATAATTATATTTATATTTTAAGCCATTCGCCCAATTTTGGAAGTAATAGCCCGCCTTCAAACATAAATGCTCTGTATTTATGTTATTTGTGTCAAAGTAGCATTTTTATATTTTTATAATATTATATTATTATATTTAATCATTTTCGTTCATAAATAATATTTTTACTTATTTATTGATACGCTCAAATTACACCTTAAAATAATGTAAAGCGATCGATATCAAATATAGTAATCCAACGAGGTTGGGGACGAATCCCACATGGAATAGGCGTGGAAAGTTTACTTGAGTAGTGTGAATCTTAACTTAAATCGTATTTCTATTCTATTAGAGTAACAAGAGTATGGTAATTGATTGTGTGATAATTTAGTAGACTAATAACAAATATTGATTTTTTAAGATTGTAATTAATTTGGTAAACTACACCAATGTTGTGTCCCCTTCAATGAAGTGTAATGCTATCGTGTTAATATGATATATTTCTAATGGAAGGTCCTTTAGATATGCAAATGATTTCTAAATGACTATCCAATATTTTCCAATAGTTGGGTAGTATTTCCTCTTTATGATTTTTTCAAATACAAAAGAGTTGCAATTAAGAATAACCAATTTATGCCAAATAAAATCCACTTATTCCTAAGCGATTCTATTAAACAAGGTTTAAAGCCTTAAGTCTTTGATATTTACTTCTACCAAACCCTAACTCACTTTTCCAAGTAAAGAAAGAATTTAATGGCACTTGTTAATGTTTGCAACCACCAACAATAAATGAAGCATGAGAAATAAATATATATCAACCAACCATTATATATATATATATATTCGATTTTGAACACCCATTAACATAACATCCATTTAGGGTCCACAACCTTAGTATTTAAAGTTAGCTACACATGCTAAAATACAAGAAGATGAGAATATTAAATGCCATAAAGCTTACAAAGTGCAATATTCTTCACTCTTAAAGCTTCCAAAAGGTGGGAATATTCAAAGCTTGGAATGTCGCTAAAAAATTAGACAAGATGCCCCCACAAAACCCCAATAAATCTATTTATAGTGGGCTAAAACTCGGGACCAATTCAGACAAAAATACCCTTCCAGGTCAAATATGCGACTGCATTTCTGTCACATAATGGACAGCATTTCTTGCGCTTGAAATTGGCCAAATAAACTGTTGGACTCTACGGCTCCTCTGAGCATTATGCGGTCCGCATGTTTGATTTGCGGACCACATATTCACATCTGCGATCGCATATTGCCTTTTTCTTGTCTCTTTTCGGCTTTTTTATTTCATTTCCATGTTCTTGGATCCTTAAGCCTCGTATACTACAAAACATCAAAATTACATAAGTATAAAAGATAATGGCATTTAAAACGAGCTAAAATCTAAGCAATTGGTATTAAATGTGCCAAAATTCTCCGGCACATCAACACCCCCAACTTAAACACTTGCTTGTCCTCAAGCAACTAAAACGACTCTATCCTATTCTAGACTCCAGCTAAAATAACATGAAACAATAGTGACTGTGGACGGTGTTAATCGTCAGTATTACAAGAATGCACTTTTGTTTATTTACCCTTCCTGAACAATGGATGTTATTTACAAAAACTAATCAACTTGTGAACATTGAGCCTCGGCTAATTTGACAAAACGTTACTCTCAGCTGCATGCACTTGCATTCGACTTCAAGACTTCAACTTATGTTAAACCTCAGAGTTCATGTGCCCTCACCAGAAAGAAGGTCCCAAACTCACAATATTTACTATGACAACAAAAAGGGACATATTCACAAAGACACTCACTCTCACAAAGAGTTTCAAGTTTTACAACACATCATACCATAAGCTTGCCCTTATTTTAATTCGTCGCCAATTCAAGAGCATTCAGTTGGAGATCCCATAAGGACTTTTTAAGCATGTAATGTAGGCTTAGGGAAGGGTCGGATAAACATTTGGTTACAAGTGACTACACCCTCCTTGAACACTACTCACATTTTTCTTTCTTGTTGCCCTTTGTTTATTTTCAAACCACATAGCCCTCATTGGCTTCTAGTTACCAACATCGAACCACCTTAAATACCTCTCTAATTTTATTCAAGGCTCCATATGTATATATATACAAATATTTCTTTTTCTTCTTCCTTTTTTTTATATTTTTCTTATGGAGCTTGAATAATTTCATTTGAATGTTTTGAGGTATACTTTCCTATACTCAATGTACAATCTTGCCAATTTCCAACTTGACACCACACCCCCAACTTAGGATTTTAGCCTCATTCTCGATGTTCAAGGAGGGACGGGTTCAAAGGATGGAATTATTTTACAAAAGGGGAAAGGTTTGTAATGAGGTGGCCAAAGAAAAAGTTAAAGGCTCAAATTGGGTAACTAGTGATAATGTCTATACAATGGGTAGCTTGAAAGGATAACTGGGTTTTCGAATAACAAAAAGAGTGCCTAAGGTCATTTCTCCAACCAAATGTACTTATCATTTGCATCAAAAGATCAACCGGGCAAGTTCTAGATGACAGAAGTAAACACAATAATTATTTACACAAAACTAACACACATGGCACATGAACTGTTTGAATCAACATAGTTTTAGCTTTCGAGTCAACACTTGGCAACTCGGAGCATTCATCATATTACATGCATAATTCTAAGTACACATAGAGTCAAAGAGAGAGCCTCAAGTTCACACAGATGATTAACCATAAAATATATTTTTTATATCAACGGAAGGGTACAGGTTATTTACAAACATACATGCTTGAAACTAGACAATTACACCAAACCTATCAAAATGTTTCGTCCTACTGCCATGGTTCTTGTAACGACCCGACCGGTCGTTTTGAGATCCAGCGTGTCGTTCAACAGTTGGGAGTCATGAATGGCTTTATTTTGGGTATATTGACTTGTGCGTATGGTCGCAATTGAAATTTAGGAAGATTGGAGTTGAATTGAAAGGAAAATATTCATTTCAGAAGCCTTAAGTTGAAGAAATTGAGTAAGACTGGAATTTTGAGTAAACGACCTCGGAATAACGATCTGAAGGTTCCACTAGGTTCGTATGATTATTTCGGACTTGGGCTTATGTCCGGATTGGATTTTGGATGACCCGGTAGTGTTTCGGCGTTTATTATTGAAGACAGCATCTTGGAAGGATTTCATAAATTTGGGTTGTAAGGCATCTCAGTGTTATAGATTTCTGTTCGAGATTCCGAGTCTGGGAATAGCTTCGTATGGTGATTCTGGAGTTGGGAGCGCGATCGGAAGTGAATTCGGATGTCCGTAGATTATTTTGAAGCTATTTGGCTAAAGTTAGAAATTTGAAGGTTTTTAAGAAATTCGACCGGAAGAGGAAATTTTGATACCCGGGTCGGAATGCGATTTCGGAAGTTGGAGCAGGTCCGTAATGTCGACTTGTGTGCAAAATTTGGGGTCAATCGAACGTGATTTGATAGGTTTCGGCATCGGATGTGAAAGTTAGAAATTTCAAAGTTCATAAAGTTGAATTCTTGAGCGATTCGTCGTTCTGATGCTGTTCGATGTGATTTGAAGCCTTGAGCAAGTTCGTGGGATGTTATGGGACTGAGTCGTGTGTTTGGACGGGGTCCCGAGGGCCTCGGGTGTGTATCGGGTCATTTCAGAGTATATTGATGTCGTTGTTTTCTGGTGTTTTTGATAATGTTATGCGATCGTAGCCTTATCTATGCAATGGCGGAGAGGAAATTGAGGGGCAAGGTTATTGGCCTATGCGATCGTGGATGTTGGTGTGCGATCGTGGAGAAGGGCTGGGCTGGCTAGTGCGATCGCAAGGAGGAATGTGCGATCGCGGAGAAGGAATTTTGGTGGGAGCTGGAAATGGCCTGTGCGATCGCGGGTATTCTTGTGCGATCGCGGAGGAGTGATCTGGGTGGCCTGTGCGATCGCAGACGACTTCAATCGATCGCATAGAAGGGTAGTGCTGGGCAGAGTGGTATTTTAGCGGGTTTAGCTCATTTCCCTTCATTTGTTTCATGGCCATGGACGATTTTGGAGAGCATTTCAAGGGGGATTTCATCAAGCTTCAGAGGTAAGATTTTTCTACTCAATTCTAAGATTAAACACAAGATTGTTACATAGATTTGACATGAAAAATTGTGGAAAACAAATTGGGATTTTGGAAGAAACCTAGAATTTGGGTAAATGTTATTCTTGCCACGAATTGAGCATACGTTTTGGAGTGAATTGTGTAATTGAATTAGTAAAGCTTCGGGTAGAGATTTTCTTCAAGAAATTTCGAAGTCCAGGAACGTGGGCCCGAGGGCATTTTGGTCATTTCATTGAGCCGGGCTGAGGAACTCTGTAATTTGAATTTGTTATGATCAATTGAGTATACTTTCATTGAATTATCGTTATTTGGATAGTTTGGGGGGCGTTGCGCATCCGTTGGGGTCGTCGTAGGGGCTCGGAAGCCGGTGATGAATCTTCGGAGCGAGGTGAGTCTCCTTTCCAACCTCGTAAGGGGAAAATGTCCCCATAGGTTCCTTATTTGTTATGTATACATGTTGTGGGAGCCGCGTACGTACCAAGTGACGAGAGTCCGTACGTGGCGACTATATTGCTATGTCGGGTAGCTTTAGGACTCACGATCATGCCTCTATGTGCCTTATTTGTACCTTGTATGTATTGTAAATTGTGATTGTTGTTGAGATGACATGAAAAGGTGAAATATTATGATTTCAATCCCAGTTGTCTACAGTGGTATTGGCACGGTCCTGTTGGGTTCACTGGTGAGTCGGTACACATATAAACCTATATATATGAATATGCATTTATCATTATCGAGTCAGCACACGAGTCGCAGGTAAGATTCGCGATCGTGGGTAGCTTATCATTATCGAGTCAACACACGAGTCGCATGTAAGATTCGCGATCGTGGGGAGCTTATCATTATCGAGTCAGCACACGAGTCGCAGGTAAGATTCACGATCATGGGTAGCTTATCATTATCGAGTCAGCGAGTCGCATGTAAGATTCGTGATCGTGGGGAGCTTGTCATTATCGAGTCAGCACACGAGTTGCAGGTAAGATTCGTGATCGTGGGGAGCTTATCATTTTCGAGTCAACACATGAATCGCAGGTATGATTTGGGATCGTGGGTAGCTTATGACGTCAGTCCTTATGTCCACCCTTATGACTCCGCCGGTTGTCTTGTTCTGGTATTGTTTCATCACTTGAGTCTGAGTCACTTATAGTGGGATTGTCAGGTATTGTGTAAATGGAGGTTTTGGTACTTGCAGTTCATTTTCAATTGTTACCTGGATTACATTATTTGCCTATGTACTTGTTGATTCCTGCTTCACATGCCTACTGCTTTAGCCATATCTCTTTTTAGATTATATTGCGGGACCTTAATGAGTATCTAGTCGACCTCTCGTCACTACTCCTTCGAGTTTAGACGGGATACTCACTGGGTACATATATGTTTATGTACTCATGCTACACTTTATGTGCATTTTGGTTGCACAGGTATCTTCATAGTTCAGCGATTGATTTGGAGTTTTACTCGGGCTGCATTCATCCGGAGGCGTTCCGCAGTTGACAGAGTCTCCTTCTTTCTATATCTTTACATTGTATCTCTATTTACTTTGTCCCATTTATTTCTCGGACAAGAGTTGTATAAATGTATAAATTCTTAGAAACTGCTCATGTACTTGTGTCACCGGGTTCTGGGGATGTGTTTAGTCTTGTTTTATTGAATTAAATGGATTTCCTGTCATGTTTAATTTACAAAAAAATATTTATTTGATTATGAAATGCAATAAAGGCAACGATTTCGAAATTGTTAAACAGGAAGGTATTTCAACTGATTAAGGGGTTGGCTTGCCTGACAGTGGTGTCCGGCGCCATCACAACCCATAGGTTTTGGGTCGTGACAGTTCTACTATTACACCCTTGGAAAAGAACCCGACGAAGAAAAACCTAGGGGAATTCATTGCTAATTACTAAAGATGTACATGCATACAACTATCTACTTTTTTTTTTTTTTTTTTTTTATATACAAAGGTACACATATGTACAAAGACAACACAAGTATATACAAGAGTTAACGAGAAATTTGCTTATATAACACAAAAACATGTACAAGATTTTAAGAAGTACAAAAGTATATACACAAGGCTATACCACCCCCAACTAAAAGGAATGCATTGTCCCGAATTGATAAGAAATGTAAAAACAGAGTTTAGGGGATCCCTGAGGCGCACTAAGCGCTATGGGAGTCAAAAGCCGGCTGAATGATGGTGGGGTCAAACTCTGATGCCGGAGCTGGGGCTGATGAGATCTCAGCCTGAGGGGTGACCTCCACTGATGGATGAGGGATCTCCAACTGTCCTGACACTGGAACTGTTGCTTGTGAGTTGCTAGCCTCGCCTGCTGATGGCGGAATGGTCGATGATTTGTCCTGAGTGACCATGTCTTCTAGCAAATGTGTTATCGCCTTCTGAACATCTGCTTCTTCTTCCACCTATGCAGCTGTAGGGACAGCAACCTGCTTGCCCTTCTCCTGAGGACCTTCATCCTCCTCGGAACAAGACTCCTCATCAGTCTCATCCTCATCTGACTCCCCACCCTCGGAGTCTACAGAGTGTCCGGAATCTTCCCCAGAAGGGATGTCAACCTGTTGTTGATACCCAATTTTTCCTCAAAATAGTTTTCATTTTCATATGTTCAAAATCATGCTTTCATAGCAAATGGTATTTTTCTATAATTTTCCTACATTTTTATTAATTTATTTATTTATCTGGCATTTATTTCCAATAATTAATCACAAAATTGCATTACAAATGATTTCAAAACATTTCTTGATTTAATGTATTAGTTTTTGTCCTATTAAGACCAAATTATTTCATAATTAGCCAAATTGGCACTCTTTGGCTATAATTGCAATAACTTTGCAATTATAGCCTAATCATATGTTTTATGCTATTTTTATCCAGTAATTAGGCATTTATATTTTTAAATACTAAATAATCATTTTGAATTTATTTTTCTAAGCATGAATTTCATTTTTTATAATTCTCAGCTATTTTGTAAATTATTTTAGTTAATTTAATTGGGTATTTAATAATTAGCTACCCTTATTTTAATTCTAGCCTAAATTGAACTAGCCCCCAAACCCAATTAAATTAGCCCAATACACTATCCTACCCGACCCAATTTCCATTTAATCTGGACCGTTGATTAATTCTAATCAACGGACCAGATACGTTCTTGCCATAATTAACCTAAAGACTACCCCCCCCCCTTTTCTCTCATTTCCCTCACTCACTCAGCCAGCTCGTAATTCTCTCTCAACTCTCTCGTCTCTCCAACACCCTCCGCTAAACCAGGCCCCTTCTCTGGCCGTCGCCTTGCCGGAATCCATGGCGATTCCACCATCAACAGCCTCATGGCTCCCTCCTTAACGCGTGTCACCGATTTTGAGGCCCTCAAGTAAACCAGAGGCGGTTCACTCACCTCCTACGATCTCATGCCATTTTCCGGCCACCCATGGCCGTCCGAGTAAGATCTACCACTTTCCGGTTGAAACCGGTAATATTTTGAGTTTTCCTTCTCTTTTTTGGGTTCGCTTTGGAAACCCTAACTTTAAACCTTCCGATTCATTTAGATATGTAACAGAGCTATACCTATTATTAGTTCTTTCCATGTTTTCTTTAAAGACTCTTCAGGTTCCTAAACAATTTTTCAGTTTTCGAACTAGCGTTTTCAAAATCCCTTTCAAAACAATCTTCTTTCTAATTTCTTAGCATTATTTTATGATTTTACCGTGTTTAAAACTTATTTGAGCTTTTCCCCTTTAGTGGAGTCATTTTTGATAAAAGCCCTCAAATTTCTTGGGTTCAATCTGTGAGTCTGAGTTTATTTGCGATAATGTTTACATGTTCTTGAACGACTACTTTGCTTTCATGTGTACTCTATGATTTCTGTATGATTTTGTGATTTTTTTCTCTATACTTGTTGTTAGGATTTTTGATTCTTCGTCACTTCTTCCTAAATCGTGATTGTCTGCTAGGACCTTTAATTATTTGCTATGTTCTGATGTGAATCCCTAATTTTGTGGTTAGGATTTCTGATTTTTGCTTAATATGTGTTATTGCGTTCAAATCAGTATTGTTTTACCATTTTGAATCTTTGAATAAGTGTGATTAGTACTTTATTGATTTTTACACAATATTCTGATTTCGAGTATTTCCTTATGTGTTTGATATTCTCCTTGATTGGTACTAATTCCCTATGATTTGAATCTCACTCGAGATTTTCTTGTTGATTTCCAGAATTATCTCTTGCCTTATTTCTATAGATAAACCTGCTCTCAATTAGTTCTTATACCCTTCCCTTAATTAGGATATTCTGAATCTAGTCTTACTCACATGCCCTATACTTTTACTACTGCTTATATGTTAAAATCATCTTTTCAATTGATTTCTTTCCTTGTTTATCACCGTTTGTTACCGTTTGAACATTGACTCCTTAATTAAAAGGAGTACTTATATTAGTACGATTCTAATTAGAGTTTACTTCTATAATTGTGATGAACTATTATTTGTTACCATATTTCTCTGCCTATTTTCAAACTATATATACTTCATTCTTTCATTGTCAAAGCACACGAACACACACATTGTTCAACTCTCTCTTTTACACACACACATACTCTCTATTGTTCTCCTTCTGATCACCTGCTATTATCAGTCGACTGCAAGCCAAGACTGATTATTCTACTTGCCTATTCTTTATTATGTGTTTGTCAACTCCTAACTGGTATATCCTCAATTTAGTTTAAAGCTTCAAAACAATATGTTTCTTTTGGTATTTCAATTCATCTTGTTCCTAATATGTTTCTACTTATGGTTTTGTTGTTTACCCTGCAATTAGCATGCCTACTTACTGCTATACTAGTATGATTCTTAAATATATCCTCTCCCTTAAACTCAACATATTACCCCCCCCCCCCTAATATCCCTCAATGTGATTCTGTTTCACTTGTATTCCTGTGATTCCTAGCATGAACATCCTTGTGGTAAAACTGTTTCTGTGATTATTAGGTTCTGTGTAAGTCTGTAATACATCCTCAATCCTCACCCCTCTTAGGATTTCTCTGATTCTAAACTTATGTGCAATTCTACCTACTGTGTCCCTACTCTTTCGTGTTTCCTATTTTTCCCCAACCCCTCATCTCCCTGCTTGTGATTGTTGAACTTGTTCTAGCTCCTGTTTTATTCTATGTATGTTGTTTTGGTATGTTATGTGTTCTAATTACCCTACTCTCTCTTTTAAACTATTTTTTCACTAATGTAAGCTCTTCTATTGTTCTGCAAAAACTTATTTCAAACCAGTCTATTTTCAAAAGCTCTTTTCCTACGTAATCTTTTAAAAACTATATCAAGCACTCTCACTCTACTCCTAGAAACTTAGGTTCTGCGCCTCTAATGTGTGACTGCTTCGGGATCCCTATGAGACCCCTCTGAACTCTGATGCATTAGAGCTGGGCCTTCCACACTGCACTTACTCGTTATGGTTATGAAAATCTAGGTGTGAGCACTGCCCGGGATCCCTTGAGGTCCTTAGGGAACTCTGACACACCCGGATTATATGAAAGGTTGTGAGACATATATTGACATTGAGAATTCTGGAGATCTTGGGCCTATTGGTAGGCTACCTATAGTGTAACTTCTTATTTTCTTATTCATTTATGTATTTATGCAATTGTATGTAATAATGATTTGTAAACAATTATTGGGGATGGAAAGTGAAAAGGGAAAAGGGTAGCTATGCATGTTATAGATATTAAAGGGTAGAAACCATGCTATTAGGTTTACATTCCTTATTTGCGCAATAGAAATCATGTTTAGGATAAACATATGCAAAGCATATCAGGCATTAGAAATCATGCTATTTAGGCTTTATGAACACTGTTTCAGGATATTATTTCAGTATTGTCATTCATCACTTAAAAAATTCTGTGATAGGGTAGATAATTGGTATCTTCTGCAATCATGTTTCATACTACTATGCGCACTTAGAAATCCTGCCCGTAGGATAACACTAATAAACCTTCCACTCTTGCATATTCTGAAATCATGCATAATGTTGTGAGCATTTAGAAATCCTGCTTTAGTGATTCCGCATATGCATCATTCTGCATCTTTACGTGTGCATTATAATATCATGTTATATGATCCTATTCGCTCAACTACACTTAGTCTAACTATTGATGCATAAAAAGGTATAAAAAAACTTCATTTAGTTTTTCTAAATAACTGGTAATAATTATGCATATGTGCAACACCTAGAACAACATGTTTAGGTAACATAATTACAAATAGTCTTCTTAATTATGAAAATTGGTATATACTATCTCACACCTAGTCAAGCCTTAGGTGATCAAACTGTTAAAAACTGGAGATCTGCCTCTTTGTGCATGCTGCCTAATACTCAACAGATTTTACAATCAGTAGGAAAACTGAGTAGGGCCCATTTCTGAGTCATAAAATAAGTCTGCATATATGCTCATGTTTTGAACTCACCTAGACACCATGTCTTAGGATTCTAAATTTTAATACTGCCCTTAATTGTGTTTGAGTCGTGTTGTCTATTTGCTTTGCCTGTGGATGTAAATTTGAGCCTTTTATCTGCTTTTCTTTGTTCCCATTTACTGCAGTCCTATGTGTTCTTTATTTGTTGCCTTAGTATTTTTCCTTTAAAACTGAGGGTCTGCCTAGAACTGTCTTATAGGTAGAGGTCCTAAATTCCTCCAGGATCATTAGGAATGGACGAGTAACAACATGCAATAGAGGTCACTGACCAACACTCGCTTTAATAACCACTAAGGGGTAGGAAGGGTAGATATGGATATGATGACCGGTGCGCTAATACCATGTGTAGCCCCTCTTTGAGGAGTGATTACCGGGTATTGTATTGATGTTATCCATATGACAAACAACCTAGGACTCCCCCTATCCTTTATATGCATGCTTAAATCATAACGCTTTCAAAAACCTTACTTAGACATTAAATATTTTTAAAACTTTTGCAACACGTGTGCTTAGACTGCGAATCTTTCAAAACTCTTTACTTGTCTAAAAAATTAATTGCCTACTTGCTACTTGCTTAAATTCACAAAGTTGTTTGGCCGGGAACCACATTTGTCGACTCTGAGGGGTGCCTAACACCTTCCCCTTAGAGTAATTTCAAGCCCTTACCCTGTCTCTGGTTATCTAATTTTTTTTGTAAATGACTCTAAATAGGTGCCCTAACGCACCTTAATTCGTTAGGTGGCGACTCTTTGAATCTTGCATACCCTTTTCCCAAAAGGAAATGAGTTGCCCCAATAATGTCAAAAACCCTGACCGATTCGAAAGGAGTTGGAAAAAGGGGGCGCGACAACATGGCGACTCTGCTGGGGAGTTTCTAGGCTTTTACCATAACAAACTGCTTTGTGAATTTGTACCTCATCCCTCTCCCCTTATGTGCAATTAATTGTTTATTTCCTTCAAGCGCTTAATTTTTCTCAAAGGCAAAACTGACATGTTTCCTTGTTTCACTTTGTAATCGCTCTTTAAATTACAACTGTTGTATTTACTGCTTTCACAACGTGCAAATACATGACTACATGCCTTTACTGCTTATTTGTTGCATAATCATGCTCAACATCATACTCCACTCGTGCCAAAAATATCATATAGCAACAGTTGATGAGTGGTTGCGCCCTTCCTACTTTTATCACCCTTAAATTCGGAAAGGCTTATTTGCGGTAAAACTAGTCGATCAGTGATGCAGTCGATGGTTACGTGCCTTTCCCCCTTGAGTTGTCCGCTCAAGGGTACCAGTCTAATACCCCATAGAAATCTTACTCCGTTATACTGTTGCATGCATCATGGTCAAACCTAGCTAGGCTAATGTGTTGTCCGCACAATGGCCTTTAAGACGGCCTTGTCCAAAGTCCCCCGGGTTTTCATAAATCCCAACGGACATCATCATGTTCTGTGCATTTATTTTGGAGAACTAAATGCCCGTATGATAATAATAGATGTTAAATAGTCGAGTCTAGTGGGGTTAAGGGCCTAATCATATTTATCTTGCAGAAATATGAGGCACGAAGTCCCTAGACTCGGCATGGTTACCAACATTCACCCAAAGATTTTGAACTGGTGGGAGGATCTTCACTCTAGTGATAAGACACTTGTCAAGAAATACTTGGGTAACCTACCATCTCTCCTAGACATTCAACCCAACAACATGTTGATAGAGGTTGTCACTTTATTTTGGGATAGCGAAAGAGCTGTCTTTCGTTTTGAGGACATTAAAATGACACCGTTGTTAGAGGAAATAGGAGGACTGGCGGGGTTAGTCTGTGAAACTCCTAGGTTGTTAGTGCCAGAAACCCGCACAGGCAAAAGGTTTCTTGAAAATGATGGGCCTAAAGAATAACGCAGAGTTAGAGTGTCTGAAGAAGTCGTACATCCCTTTCGAGTATTTCTATGAAAGGTACAGTCACAACAAGTCATACCGTACCTACCATGACGAATTTGCCATCACATCTTTGGGACATATTCACCATAGGGTATTTGTCTTCATTGTCTGCTTCCTGGGGATGATCGTAATTCCAACAATGAAAGAAAGGATCCATATTAGGCTGGCTATGGTAACCAAAACCTTGATGGAAGGAATTAGTGGGCAGACTTTCAGCATCGTCCCTATGATTGTCTCAGACATTTATCGAGCCTTAGAACACTGTCAAAAAGGAGCTACGCACTTCGAAGACTGCAACTTGTTACTACAACTCTGGTTCATAGAACATCTCCAAAAGGACCAGTACCGGCAGGAATTTTCGCGAAGGGGCATGGGACGACCACATCGCTTTCCATCACCCAAAGCAAATGACATACATTCCCGACAGGTTTGCTCAGCTCGAGACTGCCAAAGAATGGGTAGAGGTTTTCGATAATCTGACTGAGGAGAAAGTATAGTGGATGTCCAAGTGATTTCCAACAGATGAATTCATTGTCAGATCTAGGGATATACCGTTCTTGGTACTGATCGGTTTGAGAGGAACATATTCTTACGTCCCTCTCTAGGTTATGAAACAAGCAGGCAGAAAACAAATTATACCAAGGGTCGACAAGATGAGCCATTTCCGAGCTGACTTTCAGGATGATGATACTCCTCACAAGTGCCAAGCCCAACACATGTGTCAGTGCAAGATCATAACTGAAAAGGACACGATTGAACCAGACAGCTACCATGCGGGCTGTACACCTTTCTACTCAGGGTGGTTAGAAGACAACTAGGATGGTTTAGGCAGGCCAGGGTTCATCCGAGGTCACAGAATCAAAGATGAGAAGGCCGAAGCTCAGGTCGAGTATAATCAACTGCGCAAGAGGACCCGTGAATGCGAGAACGAGCACCGTGAGATACACGAAACCAACAAGAGATTGATTGAAGAATGGAAAGACATGGTCATCCGTTCCAAAAGAAAGCTGGAATACTTGGAGCGAGGCATAGTCGAGCTGGAGGGTAAGATCATCAAGATGGTTGAAGACTGTCAAAAGGTTGAGGGTAACAAAGGTGGACATCTGGCTCGAGCATATCTACTGCTAGGACTTCGCGAGCTGGGGAACCTGTTTGATGGAATCAAGGATGCCGAGTCTAGGGAAGATCCTTCTGAGACCAAGTACGATAGGATTTCGTTTCCGCTTTATCAATGTAATAGGGCCAATGGCCATTACTGACTTTATTTCTTGTTTAATATTTTAGTATCATTTTGGGATTCGTCTATTATTACATTAATGAGATGAGGCATTCCGGCATTTCAGTTCTCCAAATCAATTTGTCGCTAGGCCTACCTCGGGCACAACGAGGCTCCCAAATTAGGACACGCTTTATACTCCCGCACTATGTGTTTAAATAATGCAATACTTCTTCATAATCCTCACTGACTTGGATACCTTTTGTTTTTGTTTTGTTTTCTTTCGTTTTTATTATTATTCCCCTCCCCAAAGGTTGGTTCGTGCACTCTGGCATCATCATCATACTACACAAGATCCAGGGGCCCTCCACCCTCTCCTCTTCCTAGTCCTCCCAAAGGCAGAAGCAAAGGCAAAGGAAAAATGGAAGATTTGGGCAACACAATACCAGTTGAACGGGTAGAGGCCACTAACGACCAGGGTAATCAAGTTCAGAACGAGGCTATGTCACAGTTAGAGCAAAGGTTGGTGAAGCTCCAAGGGGAGCTTGAGCAGATCCAGGATTTGGCAAACCTATCCTTCACACTCAGTGTGCCAGATGTCAACCATCCTAATACCCAAAATCCCATATCTCCTCAAAACACCCCACACAAATATAATCATCCCACAACTCATCACCACACCACTCCACCAAAGAATCAGACTCTTCCGCCACACTACAATGCTTGCCACACTCCAAGAAACACTACTCGTCCTCGAGCCACAAAACTCCACGAATGACCACCTCTACACCCAGGCGCCAGGCCATCACAACAATCCCATCTACGTGGAGACTATGCCACACTCCACCCAACCCATTTCATATACACCTGAGTGTAGTGAAAAGGATTTGCTTATCAAGAATTTGGCTGAAGAACTCAAGAAGCTAACCAGCCGGGTTCAAGGCATTTAGGGAAGCAAAGGAGTTGAAGGGAGAACTATGAAGACCTCTGTATACAGCCCGACGTCGAACTGCCCGAGGGGTACAAACCTCCTAAGTTCGAGATGTTCGATGGTACAGGTGATCTGAGGGCCCATTTGAGGACCTACTGTGAAGCTGGTTAGAGAAGGGAAAGATGAAAAGATTCGCATGAAGTTGTTTATGAGGAGCTTAATAGGGGATGCTCTGTCTTGGTACATCAGCCAAGACCCCAGGAAATGGTCAAATTAGGTGAGCAAGGCGTCAGACTTCATGGACCGGTTCAGGTTTAATACGGAGAATGCGCCAGATGTGTTCTATATTCAGAACCTTAAGAAGAAGCCTACGGAAACCTTTCGCAAGTATGTTACTCACTGGAGATCTGAAGCTGCTATAGTCAGGCCCGCCTTAGACGAAGAACAAATGAATATGTTCTTTGTCCGAGATCAAGATCCACAATACTATGAGCGGTTGATGGTGATCGAGAATCATAAATTCTCTGATATTGTCAAATTGGGTGAGAGAATGGAGGAAGGAATTAAAAGCGGTATGGTCACCAATTTTGAAGCCTTACAAGCTATGAATAAGGCCCTACAATCTAGTGGTGTGTCCAAGAAGAGAGATGTAGGAGCCGTGATGGTTGCACAGAGAACCAAATCCCTATTGAAATATCAAACCTACCAAACACCTCCATTTACATATCAGCCAACGCCTCCACAAACTTACCAAGCACCCTCGCCGGCATACCAGTCAACACCTCCACCAACATATCAGTCACCTCCGCCACCTACCTATCAGCCTACTTCTCCCAGATATTCCCATCCCACTCTTGTTTACCATACCTATAAATCTCAACCATTCCACTATCAGTCACCCCTTGCTCGCCAAAATTTCCCTAGACCCCGACCCAACTTTGACCGCAGACCTCCTAAACAATATACCGCCATTGCCAAACCTATCGACCAGTTGTACAAAAAATTGAAAGCTGCTGGTTATGTCACCCCCATCCCTATCGTAACCCTTGAGAATCCTTCCCAACGGGTTAATAAAAATAAATCTTGTGCATACCACTCCGGCATGAAGGGACACACAGTTGATGAATGTCAATCTCTGAAGGATAAGATACAGTTCCTGATCGACAACAAGATCATTGTAGCAAAGGAATCCACTCCCAATGTCCGCAACAATCCACTCCCAGACCATAAGGGTGGAGGCATCCACATGATCGAAGTAGAAGAAGATTGGGACCCAGAGGAGTCGATTGGGGTTATCATAGAAGGTGATGACCCAAATAAGCCAGCAGTTACTCTTAATCTTATCATAGTCCAGATCCGGCTATCTAGAGATGCTGAGGTAGCTGCATAAGTGCCTTTTGAGTTTGAAGCAGCACCACTTACAAAGGCACTTGCACCGCAAGAGGTCGAAGTTATGCCACCTACGACTGCATCATTTGATGTTGCGGTTATGTCATCTGCTAAAGCACATGTTCCATTCGAAGTAAGGATAGATGCGCCAATCACAGTAGAGATATCAACCACGCCACCCTTCTACACTAATGTTGTACCATGTGATTATGTAGCTGAGGCAAGAAGTAAGGGCAAGGTCAAGATAGAAGAAGCTACTGTTGCACAGGGAATGACAAGGACCGGCAGGGTCTATACACCAGAACACTTTGCTGAATCAATAAAACAAGCTTCCAACAGGACACCCGTCATTGAGACAGGCCCAGATGACCTTTAGAGGAAGGTGCAGGCCAAAGAATACTCTGTCCTTGACCATTTGAACAAAACCCCAGCTCAGATAACCATTCTGTCATTGCTACAAAATTCAGAGACACACAGAAATGCTTTGATGAAAATGCTAAATGAAGCATATGTGCCAAACAATATCACCAGTGGAGAAATGGCCAACATGGTAGGTCAAGTGCTGGAGAGTCATAAAATCACTTTCCACGAGGACGAGCTGCCACCCGAGGGGTTGGGTAATAACAAAGTACTACACATCACTGTGCAATGTGAAGACTACTTCATCACCAGGATTCTGATCGACGCGGGATGCAATCTCAATATATGTCCATTAACAACGCTCAAGAAATTGGGCAAAGGGCTGTATGAGATAAGAGAGGGGTCGATGAATGTGAAAGCTTTCAACGGTTTGTAGAGGTCCACCATCGGCGAGATCAGCCTCTGTTTGCAAATGGGGCCTACGTGGTTCGAAGTTAATTTTCATGTGATAGACATATCAACATCCTACAACCTGCTACTAGGACGACCGTGGATATATGCCGTTGGAGCCGTGGCATCAACGCAGCATCAGACACTAAAATTTGAATGGAACCATCAAGAAGTAATTATCCACGGAGACAGAAGAAATCCTATTTACAGTCGCCAGACCATTCCGGTGGTCGAAAGTAGAAGGAAGCTGGGTGGAGAAATCTACCACCACATTGAACGGGTCAACGCAATAGACAAACATAAATGGTGGGATAGCAAAATCGAGAGTATACTGAACTGGAGTGGGTACGATCCTGGAAAAGGACTTGGCAAAAATCTCCTAGGGATCTCCAAACATAAACAGTTAAACCGCCATGGCACCACTTTCGGTCTGGGATACAAATATACATGGGAAGAGTATCATAATTGGTCGCCACCATGGCGCGGTCCTTATTACCCATTGGAGCATCCAATACCACAACTGGAGCAGACCATTCAGTAGGCCAATGTTATATGGGGGTCAGAGGAAGAAGAAGCCCTTGCAACATTAAAGAACCTATTCCTGGAAGAGGATGACATGGATTGTTGCGTCATTTTTGAGGAGGAGGGGGAGGAAGGCCCTTCCATCCAAGCCGTGAGCAGAGGAGCATCTCTTAAGAACTGGACCATCAGAATAGCCAGGGCCCGACAAACCTCGGGGTAGCAAGGCTAAACAAGCATTGTTCATTGTCCTTTACTAAATGATTTCCTTTTTTCGCATTTTCCCATTCCTACAATCAGATCTTCAATGTTCAAAACATTTGTTCAATTTATCAAAAGTACTTTTATGTTTTTATGAATCAATATTTATTATTATCATTTTTCTCTCATTACTTTATTTATACAACATTACTATTACTTGTCTTGATGAACCGATGACTGTGACATGCAACGAGACAACGCAATAAACGGACAATGATTCAGAAGAAGAAGATGATATACCTGATGAAATTGTCAAAGAAGTCGAGGATTTTAAGAACATACCTAAATCCAATCTAGACGAGACTGAGGTAGTCAACCTGGGAGATTCAGAGAATGTCAAGGAAACTCGTATCAGCATTCATTTGTCGCCATCAGAGAAGAAGGAATACATATAATTATTGAAAGAGTATGAAGACATATTTGCATGGTCGTACAATGACATGACTAGTTTGAGTACATCCATTGTTGATATCATTTTACCAACCAATCCAATGTGCCCACCGGTAAAACGAAAGCTCAGAAAGTTCAAGCCTGACATTAGTTTGAAAATAAAGGAAGAAGTTACCAAGAAAATCAACGCCAAGGTTCTCAGGGTAGTTGAGTATCCAACATGGTTAGCCAACATCATGACAGTACCCAAAAAGGATGGGAAGGTTAGAGATTGTGTCGACTACCAGGATCTCAATCGGGCCAGTCCGAAAGATGATTTCCCTTTGCCAAATATACACATCCTGATTGACAACTGCGCCAAGAATGAACTACAGTCATTCGTGGATTTCTTCGCTGGTAACCATCAGATTTGGATGGATGAGGAAAATTTTGAGAAAACGACTTTCATTACACCGTGGGGAGTTTACTGCTACAAGATGATGCCATTCCGCCTGAAGAATGTTGGGGCCACCTATATGAGAGTTATGAAAACTATCTTCCACGATATGATACATAAAGAGATTGAGGTATATGTGGACGATGTCATTATCAAGTCCAGGAAAGCTACCGATCACATAGCAGATTTGACGAAGTTCTTCAACAGGTTGATGAAATATAATTTGAAACTAAACCCCGCAAAGTGTGCATTCGGGGTCCCTGCTGGGAAACTGCTCGGGTTCATTGTCAGCCGTCGAGGGATAGAATTGGATCCGTCAAAGGTGTAAGCCATCTAAGAGTTACCACCGCCAAGGAATATGAAAGATGTGATGAGTTTCCTAGGATGCCTTAACTACATCAGCCGGTTCATAGCACAGCCTACAGTTATATGTGAGTCAATCTTCAAGATGCTGAAGAAGGATGCCGCGACCAAATGGACCGATGATGGTCAAAAAGCCTTCGACAGGATTAAGTAGTACTTGTCAACACTGCCAGTCTTGGTACCGCCTGAGCCAGGTAGACCTTTACTACTCTACCTTGCAGTGTTAGATGGAGCTTTCGGTTGCGTTCTGGGGCAGCACGACGAAACAGGGATAAAAGAGCAGGCCATTTATTATCTAAGCAAGAAGTTCACTCCGTACGAGGCTCGGTATTCTCTATTGGAACGTACCTGCTGTGCTTTAACTTGGGTAACCCAGAAGCTGAGGCACTACTTCTGTGCATACACAACATATCTCATATCGAGGATGGATCCCTTGAAATATATCTTTCAGAAACCCATGCCCACTGGCAAGCTGGCCAAGTGGCAAATCTTGCTGAGCGAGTTCGACATTGTCTATGTGACTCAGAAAGCAGTCAAGGGATAAGCATTGGCAGACCATCTCGCTGAGAATCCCGTGGATGGAGAATAAGAACCCATGAAAACGTATTTTCCTGATGAAGAGGTGTCATTCGTAGGAGAAGACATTGCAGAATATGAAGCCTGCATCTTAAGGCTCAACATGGCCATTGACATGAACGTTCAGGAGCTGTTAGTGATTGGTGACTCAGATTTTCTAATACAGCATGTACAAGGAGAATAGGCTACTACGAATTCTAAGATACTGTCGTATCTGCACCACGTGTGGGAATTGAGAAAGAGGTTCACGAAGAAAGAATTTCGGCACGTCCCTAGAATTCAGAACGAGTTCGCTGATGCACTGGCCACTTATATTAGTATGATTCTAATTAGAGTTTACTTTTATAATTGTGATGAATTATTATTTGTTACCATATTTCTCTACCTATTTTCAAACTATATATACTTCATTCTTTCATTGTCAAAGCAGACGAACACACACATTGTTCAACTCTCTCTTTTACACACACACATACTCTCTACTGTTCTCCTTCTGATCACCTGCTATTATCAGTCGGCTACAAGCCAAGACTAATTATTCTACTTGCCTATTCTTTATTCTGTGTTTGTCAACTCCTAACTGGTATGTCCTCAATTTAGTTTAAAGTTTCAAAACAGTATGTTTCTTTTGGTATTCCAATTCATCTTGTTCCTAATATGTTTTTACTTATGGTTTTGTTGTTTAACCTGCAATTAGCATGCCTACTTACTTCTTTACTAGTATGATTCTTAAATATATCTTCTTCTCTAAACTCAACATATTACCCCCCCCCCCCTCTTAATATCCCTGAATGTGATTTTGTTTCACTTGTATTCCTGTGATTCCTAGCATAAACATCCTTGTGGTAAAATTATTTCTGTGATTATTAGGTTCTGTGTAAGTCTGTAATACATCCTCAATCCTCACCCCTCTTAGGATTTCTCTGATTCAAAACTTATGTGCAATTCTACCTACTGTGTCCCTACTCTTACGTGTTTCCTATTTGTCCCCAACCCCTCATCTCCCTTCTTGTGATTGTTGAATTTGTTCTAGCTCCTGTTTTATTCTATGTATGTTGTTTTGGTATGTTATGTTTTTTAATTACCCTACTCTCTCTTTTAAACTATTTTTTCACTAAAGTAAGCTCTTCTATTGTTCTGCAAAAACTTATTTCAAACCAGTCTATTTTCAAAAGCTCTTTTCCTACATAATCTTTTCAAAACTATATCAAGCACTCTCACTCTACTCCTAGAAACATAGGTTTTTCCCCTCTAATGTGTGACTGCTTTTGGATCCCTATGAGATCCCTTTGAACTCGGATGCATTAGATCTGGCCTTTCTACACTGCACTTACTTGGTATGGTTATGAAAATCTGGGTGTGAGCACTGCCCGGGATCCCTTGAGGTCCTTAGGGAACTCTGACACACCCGGATTATATGAAAGGTTGTGAGACATCTATTGGCATTGAGAATTCTGGAGATTTTTGGCCTTTTGGTAGGCTCCCTATAGCGTAACTTCTTATTTTCTTATTCATTTATGTAATTTATGCGTTGGACTGTAATAATTATTTGTAAACAACTATTGGGGATGGATATTGAAAAGGGAAAAGGTTAGCTATGCATGTTATAGATACTAAAGGGTAGAAACCATGATATTAGGTTTACATTCCTTATTTGCGCAATAGAAATCATGTTTAGGATCAACATATGCAAAGCATATCACGCATTAAATCACGCTATTTAGGCTTTATGAACACTGGTTCAGCATCTTATTTTAGTACTGTCATTCCTCACTTAGAAAATTCTGTGATAGGGTAAATAATTGGTATCTTCTGAAATCATGTTTCATACTGCTATGCGCACATAGAAATCATGTCCTTAGGATAATACTAATAAATTGTCACTCTTGCATATTCTGAAATCATGCATAATGCTGTAAGCATTTAGAAATACTGCTTTAGTGATTCCGCATATGCATCATTCTGCATCTCTACCTGTGCATTAGAATATCATGTTATAGAATCCTATTCGCTCAGCTACACTTAGTCTAACTATTGATGCATAAAAAGGTAGAGGTCCAAAATTCCTCCAGGACAATTAGGAAGGGACGTGTAACAGCACGCAATAAAGGCCGAGTACCAACACTCACTTTAATAACCTCTAAGGGGTGGGAAGAGTAGATATGGATATGATGACCGGTGCGCTAATACCACGTGTAGCCCGTGTTTGAGGAGTTATTACCGGGTATTGTACTGATGTGATCCATATGACAAACAACCTAGGACTCCCCTTATCCTTTATATGCATGCTTAAATCATAACTCTTTCAAAAACCTTACTTAGACATTAAATAGTTTTAAAACTTTTGCAACACATGTGTGCTTAGACTGCGAATCTTTCAAAACTCTTTACTTGTCTAAACAATTAATTGCCTACTTGCTTAAATTCACAAAGTTGTTTGGCCGGGAACCACAGTTGTGGACTCTAAGGGGTGCCTAACACCTTCCCCTTAGAGAAATTTAAAGCCCTTACCTTGTCTTTGGTTATCTAATCTTGTTTGTAAATGACTCGAAATAGGTGCCCTAACACACCTTAATTCGTTAGGTGGCGACTCTTAGAATCCTTACATACCCATTTCCCAAAAGGAAATGAGTTGTCCCAAAAATGTCAAAAACCCTGACCGATCCGAAAGGAGTTGGAAAAAGGGGATGTGACACCAGTGCAGGGGGAGCTGGAGTCAGGGAAGCCCCGACAGTATGTGGCGCATGATCCGTCATCAATGTGGAGAAGTCAAGACCCAACCCAGCAACGGAGGTGCCTGCTCCATGCTCTCCTTCCTTTGGCATGAAGGAGGATAGATCGAACTCCACATTTTGCATTTTGTGGAGCTCGCTCCTTAGTGTGTCAACCTGTTTACGGAGCTTTGCCAGGCCTACAACCTCACCCCGCTCTACTTTCTCAAACCTCACCTTAAACTGCTTCACGCGACCCTCATAAGATGTATGCTGCTGTTGGAGGGCCGTCACTGAGGACAGGATAGGGGTCAATGCCTTCCTGATGAGTGTGGGAAGGTCTTTCAGAAGCTGGTCTACCTTAGCATTTGCATGATAATCTAGGACACCAAGCCTCGAAAGGGAAGGCAGTGCGGCATAAGGCTGTGCAATAGTGGCCTAAGGGCTGGGGAGTGGCAGTGGAAGCCGTTGTGGCCTGAGGAGAAACAGGTGCCTGAGAGTCTGAGATGTCTGTATCAGGAGTAGGAATTTGGATCTGAACCTCTGGAGGAGAAGCAGCTACCTGTGGCACCACGTCACTAATGCGCGTGATATCAATATCCTTCAGCGCTTTCCCCATCTTGTCATAGTGTGGCATTGTAGGAACTTCCACAGCTGTGATCAAGCATGGGAAAGGAAGTGATGTGGCTGTCTGGTTTTCCCGGAACCCTAACTCTCGGAAGATAATATCACCCATATCGATCTTGACCCCGGTCATAATGCATGCAACGAGAAGAGCTTTCTCAATGCTTAATCTGTTTCATTCAGGGATGGTATCAAGTGGGAGGTGACAAAACTGATCCAAAACCTACACTCTTGTGTGAGATCTTCCTTGAAAATCTTATGCATAGGGTCAATCCAAGCTGGGGTCCCCTTTGCTATCACTGATGCTATCCATGCATGCTCATTTTCCCTATTGGCCCATTTGGTCTCGTACTCAGCTGTGCTTGGCCTCCAGTTTGAAACATATAGCTCATTGATAGTGCCCTTGTCATAGAGCACCGACTTCCCCCGAACTATGACCGATTCACAGAAGACTTTGTTGCGCTTGTGATGAGATGTTCTGGAGGCTTCGTAGGATGCATAAAACTCCCGCGCCAATGTTCCATTGAATTCATCAGGGACCTCAATGAAGCATTCCCAGTTTCTTTCTTTGATGTTCTCCAATATGTGACGGTACTGCTCCTGTAGCCCGTTCAGACTTAGTTGTTTCTCTTCAAGGATTTTACGTTTCGTGAGCCCTTCTTTATACAGAGTCCTAGAGACAGTGACCTCAAAACGAAGTTGGAAATCATCTCCTCTTTTTCTTCTTGCCTCATCCTGTAGTTCGACTGATGGCAAGGTCTCCTCCTCATCAAAATGGGAGGGATGTTCAACAATAGATTGGGGTGGTTCTTGTCGTGAACGTTTGTCTTGTTGTGCTTGATGGCCGGAGGAGGCCCTTCTTTTAGCAGCAATAGATTTCTTGGGATCCATATATGTACCGAAACGAAGTGAGAGTGACATAGCAGACATCATAGGAAAATATTACAAAGAAAGTCAAATATGCGACAGGTTATGCGGTTGCATAACTACTATGCGGACCGCAAACCTGTCGCAAAATTTCTGTCTGCTAAAAGGGATCAGTTCGCATAACCATCCCAGAACTGTGCACTCGTAAAGGTCATTAAACTATGCGATCACAAAACCCACCACAAAGATGGATTTGCGATCGCAAAGCAGCCGCAAACAACATGTTACTTCAGGCCCTAAACAGTTGAAGTATGCGGTGGCTTTGCGGTCTGCATATCACTTATGCGACCGCAAAGCCTCCGCATTTTGTCATCTTCTTCAAGTCACCTAGGGTTACTTATGCGACAATGATGCGGAGCGCAAAACGACTATGCGGGCCGCGAAAGTCGTCATTCTCACAGATTCATTCTACCCCCAACAATGGTAGTCCCTAAATAAACTACCCAACAAGTTCAGACCTATCTAATTATCCAAGAACCTCCCCATTACGAGCAGATAACCCAAATAACGAAGAGGAAGAAAGAACAAATACAAAAGGAAATGAACAAAATAGGCAAATCACACAACAAAATTAAAACTAAAAATTAACAAAGTTGGGAAAGGAAGACATACCAGAATTGGGCGAATGAGAAACTATCAAGGATATGAATTCAATAATTGTAATATTTCCTCACTCTTTTAATTGCAACTAGTCGTTTACCTTTCTTCTTTTTCTTCTTTTTTTGTTTTGTTTTTGTTTTGTTTAAGTGCAATGTGTGTGTGTTTTAGTGTTGGTGTGCTGATGATGGGAAATGTGATAAGGGGGTAGGGTTACTGGCCTGTGAGAATGCGATGGATAAGTCACCGCATAACACCTTATGTGGCCGCATAAGTGTTATGCTGTGGTTTTAGCTTAGGTTGCCCATTTCTACAATGCAGTGCACTTGTGCGATCGCATAACTGTTATGCGGTCTGCAAAGTGCACGTCCTCGCCGCATTTCAACCATCAATATTTGCTAAAGAAACTTCCCAGGTCTGCGACCACTATGCGGTCTGCCTAGTCAAAATGTGACCGCATATGTGTAGCAAACTTCCCATGGTGACTTTTCTTCCCTTTAACTCGCAATTTTACCCTGCTTTATGACCTTTTGAATCTCATGCACTCTAACACACACTTTAAATTGCTCAATTAAATCTATCTAACAAAAGTTAAAATTTAAAGGACACAAAGAATGTTACCACACATGGGTTGCCTCCCATGAAGCGCTTGATTTAACGTCGCGGCATGACGAAGTTGGCCTTTCTTTGGGTTCTCTCATTGTTCGGGCATGGACCATCTTTGAGAGCTAATTGTTACACCAAGTGCTTTTCACCATATGTGCCCAAGTAGTGCTTGACTCGCTGGCCATTCAATTTGAAGGTTCGAAGCCCATCCTCCGATTCTAATTCCAAAGCTCCAAAAGGGGATACGTCTACAACCTTGAATGGACCGGACCACTTCGATTTTAGCTTGCACGGAAACTATTTTAACCTTGAGTGGAAGAGCAAAACAAAGTCACCCGACTTGAACGCCCTTTTCAAGGTCTTTTTGTCGTGGACGAACTTCATCCTTTCTTTGTACACAGATGCACTTTCATATGCATGGAAACGGAACTCCTCCATTTCATTGAGTCGTGTTAACCTCAAATTTGCAGCTTCAGCCCAGTCCAAGTTCAACCTTTTTAAAGCCCACATGGCTTTGTGCTCTTATTCTACGGGCAGATGACACGTCTTGCCAAAGACTAACCGGTAAGGAGAAGTGACAATAGGCTTCTTGTACGCCGTGCGGTATGCCCACAACGCGTCATCTAGCTTCCTTGACCAGTCGGTCCTGTTTTCATTAACAGTCTTTACTAGAATATTCTTTATCTCCTGGTTGGAAACTTAAACTTGGCCACTTGATTGGGGATGATAAGGTGTGGCCACCTTATGCTTGACGCCATATTTCTCTAGCAGCCTCGTGAAAGCCTTGTTACAGAAGTGAGACCCACCATCACTAAGAATGGCTCTAGGAGTGCCAAGCCACGTGAATATGTTTTTCTTTAAGAATGCGGTAACACTCCTTGCCTCATTGTTCGGTAAGGCAATTGCTTCAACCCATTTGGACACATAGTCCACAGCCACCAAGATGTATTTCATACCACATGAGCTTACAAAGGGGCCCATAAAGTCAATTCCCCAAACATCAAAGATCTCGACCTCCATCACAAAGTGCATTGGCATTTCATGCCTCTTAGAGATTGATCCTTGCCTTTGACATTGGTCTCAAGCCTTGACCATTTGACTGGCATCATGATAAATCGATGGCCAATAATAACCACATTCAAGTACCTTCGCCGTCATTTGATTACCCCCATAATGACCCCCAACCGGTGAGTCATGGCATTCCTTTAGAATTGGCATAATCTCCTCTTCTAGAACACACCTCCTAATGATGTTATCAGCATAAATGCAGAACAAGAATGGTTCTTCCCAGTACTATTGCCAACACTCTCTCAAGAGCTTCTTCTTATGATAAGCTTCCAAGCCATCCGTAATAAGGTCACTCACCAAGTAGTTAGCAATATCGGCGTACCAAGGAGTAGAGGAAGAAGATAATGCCAAGATGCGATCATCGGGGAAGGAATCATTGATATCAAGATTTTCCTTTGGTCGTCCGTATTCTTCCATCCTGGAGAGATGATCCGGCACTTGGTTTTCTGTGCCCTTGCGGTCCTTGACCTCAAAGTCAAATTCTTGAAATAAGAGGACCCACCATATTAACCTTGGTTTGGAATCTTTCTTAGCCATGAGATAGCGAAGATCGGCATGATTGGTGTAGAACACCACCTTAGACCCCAACAAATAAGCTCAAAATTTTTCAAAGGCATACATAATGGCAAGAAGCTCTTGCTCCGTCACAATATAGTTCACTTGCGCACCATTGAGTGTCTTGCTTGCATATTAAATAGGATGGAGAACCTTTTTATGCCGTTGACCCAGAACTTCTCCAATTGCTACACCACTGACGTCACACATGAGCTCGAATGGAAGAGACCAATCCGGTATGACCATAATGGGTGTCGTGGTGAGCTTCTCTTTTAGTTCCTCAAATACTTTGAGGCAATTTTCATCAAACACAAACCTTGCATCTTTTTCAAGGAGCTTGCACATAGGATTAGCAATTTTGGAGAAGTCCTTGATAAAGCGCCGATAGAATCTGGCATGCCCTAGAAAGCTTCGGATACCTTTTACCGATGTTGGTGGAGGAAGTTTTGAGATGATTTCAATCTTTGCTCGATCAACCTCAATTCCATGTTTTGAAATTCTGTGCCCCAAGACAATGCCTTTGTCCACCATGAAGTGACATTTCTCCCAATTAAGCACAAGGTTGGTCTCTTCATATCTCTTGAGCACTTGTCTAATATTGTAAAGACAATTCTCAAAAGAGTCACCTACCACCGAAAAGTCGTCCATGAAAACCTCTAGGAAATCCTCCAACATGTCTGAGACATCATGCATCTTTGAAAGGTAGCCGGAGCGTTGCACAAAACAAACGGCATCCGGCTAAAGGCAAAAGTTCCATAAGGGCAAGTGAATGTTGTCTTTTCTTGGTCCTCCAATGCTATATTGATTTGGTTGTAACCGGAATACCCATCAAGGAAGCAATAGAATGACCTTTCCGCTAGCCTATCAAGCATTTGATTAAAAAAAGGCATAGGGAAATGGTCTTTGCACGTGGCATTGTTGAGCTTCTAATAGTCCATGCATACTCTCCACCTAGTGACCGTCCGTGTTGGGATAAGCTCATTCTTTTCATTGTGAATTACTTTCATGCCTCCCTTATTTGGTATACATTGCACCAGACTCACCCACGAACTATACGTGATAGGGTAGACAACCCCGACATCCAACCACTTGATTATCTCTTTCTTGACCACCTCTTGCATCTCGGTATTCCCGCAAGACATTCAACAATTTACCTACCTGCACATCATCCAACAAAGAGGAAACGATTACAGTTAAAGTATCATTAGATCCAAGAAATTTATACCTCAAATGTGATGGAAGTGGCTTGAGCTCAAGTTGTGATGGCTCAATGATGGAAGGCTTTGTGGGAGGAGTGGATCTATTCTCTAAGTCAAGAGAGAGCTTCTTCGGTGCATTAGTGTAGGACCCACGTCCTTCCAATGCATTCACGACTTCAACATACCCCTCCATGTCTTCAACATCAAAATTTACCAAGATTGCCGCCAAGGCCTCATCAAGGCACTCTTCCTCCATCTTCGTGTCACTAACATCTTCGACCTCATCAACAACATATATGACCGAGATCCCTTCATACACATTCGGCAACTTTGAACCCTTACTAGCTTGGAAAGTGACTTCCTCATCATTCACTCGGAACTTGATTTCATTTTGTTATGAGTCCATCAAAGCTCTTCCTGTAGCAAGTAATGGTCTTTCCAATATGATAGGAATTTCCTTGTCAACCGCACAATCAAGGATAAAAAAATCGGTCGGGAGAAGGAACTTCCCCACTTTTACTAAGACATCATCTACAATAGCCACAGGTCTCTTGATTGAACGGTCGGCCATTTGCAATCTCATACTTGTAGGTCTTGGCAAACCCAATCCTGATTGCTTGTAAATAGCAAGGGGCATTAAATTTATGCTAGCCCCATTATCATAAAGTGCTCTTGCAAAATATCTCAACCCGATAGTACATGGAATGGTGAATGCTCCCCGGTCTTCCTTCTTCTCAACGTTGTTGTAGAAATAATAGCGCTCACTCGGTGAGTCATACTCACCACTTCATTCTTGTTAGATCTCTTCTTGGCCATCAAGTCCTTTAAGTATTTGGCAAACCCCGATATCTGTTGGAAAGCCTTCAAGAACGGGATGCTTACCGACAATTACTTCAAAATATCATATAACTTCTCGAACTTGCTATCATCTACCATTCTTGCAAGCCTTTGAGGGAATGGAGGAGTAGGTCGAGGAATTTGTGCAGGAACTTTTGGGGTCTCCTTCACATTTTCCCTAACCTCTTCATGCTTTGCTTTTTGGATTTTCACCTCTTGGGAGGACTTCTCACTTTCAACAACAACCGGCACTTCAACTTGTGCCCCAACTTCTTGCTCAAGGTCATCTACATCAACCACTTGTTCACTTTCATCTTGAAGGACTTTCCCGCTTCTAGTAGTAATAGCCATGCAATGAGAAGATGGCCCGCTTGCATTCCCTTTTGGGTTGACAATTGTGTCACTTGGAAGAGTTCCTTTGAGCTTTGGATTTTTTTCTCTTGACAAGTCTCGCATTTGCATCTCAAGCTTTTGAATAGAGGCGGTATGTGACCCCACAATTTCGGACATGTTCTTCATTGTAGCATCATCTCTCTCTTGATTTTGCAAGATCTTTTCAAGCATTCCTTCCAACTTGGATTCATTTGAAGGACCCTCCTTGTAGTATTGCCCCTTTGATGGAACATAGGGGTTGGAACTCCGGTTGGCATAATTGCTATTGTTGTTGTTCCAATTACCTTGACTCGACCCACTTTGGTCATTGCGCAAATTTTGTTGGCCTTGCCTTTGCGGGTTTGGCCTCCATTGATTTTGTTGGCGGTACCCACCTTGAGAATTGTGAACATAGTTGGCTTCTTAAAACTCTTGATTTCCCGTTGGTTGCATGCCTTCCACAACATTTACCATTATCGTTTGGCTCTCCGTGAACATCAATGTTTGTGGCAAGGCCGACAATAAATTGGTCTCTCTCTTGATTTTCTTTGATCATGTTGGTAAGAGAGGGAGTACCATAGGAAGTTCCACCACTAGCATATTCAGAGTGCCATGCTTGATCATATTTGGCCATTTTGTCTAGAATATGTGTGATCCTAGGAAATTATTTGTCCATGAAAGATCCGTCTGCTGCGTTTTTGGCTATGGATTGGGATAATAGATCTAATCCCATGTAAAATTTCTCCATCAAAGTTTTCTCCGGGAAACCATGGTTCGGTGACCTCACCAAGTACAACTTGAATCGATCCCACGCTTCATGTAAATGTTCTCCCGGTAGTTGCTTGAAGAAGAAGATTTATCACTAAGCTCAGACTTCTTACTTTGTGGGAACCACTTGGACAAGAATGCACGGACAAGTTCGGGCCAAGATGTGATAGATTGAGGAGGTAGATTTTGAATCCACTTTCTCGCCTCTCCGATCAATGAATATTTGAATACCCGCAATCTCAGAGCATCATCTGTCACATTGTTTTGTTTATGCATGGTGCACACACCTAAGAAATTCCTAAGGTGTTGCGTAGGATCATCATCCGTAGAGTTCCTAAATAATCTTTCCGCCTTAAGCATTCGGATTTACCCGTGCTCTACTTTGAATATGGAAGATTCAACCCGTGGAGGGAGAATAGCGTTGGTGTCATCAATGTATTCCTCAATGTCTTCAAAGTCATTCTCCTCTTCATCATATTCGACATCGGCCATTTTCACCTGACACACCAAGCAAAGCAAGCAAAGTGTGATGGAATAGAAAAGATGTAAAGTAAAGTGCACACTATTTAGTAATTTCAAAACCGTATTCCCCGGCAACGACGCCAAAATTTGATACGCTCAAATTACACCTTAAAATAGTGTAAAGAGATCGATGTCAAATATAGTAACCCAACGAGGTTGGGGTCGAATCCCACAGGGAATAGGCGTGAAAAGTTTCCTTGAGTAGTGTGAATCCTAACTTAAATCGTATTTCTATCCCGTTAGAGTAACAAGAGTATGGTAATTGATTGTGTGATAATTTAGTAGACTAATAACAAATATTGATTGTGTAAGATTGTAATTAATTTGGTAAACTAAATCAAGGTTGTGTCCCCTTCAATGAAGTGTAATGCTATCGGTGTTAATATGATATATGTCTAATGGAAGGTCCTTTAGATATGCAAATGATTTCTAAATGACTACCCAATATTTTTCAATAGTTGGGTAGTATTTCCTCTTTATGATTTTTTCAAATACAAAAGAGTTGCAATTAAGAATAACCAATTTATGCCAAATAAAACCCACTTATTCCTAAGCGATTCTATTAAACAAGGTTTAAAGCCTTGAGTCTTTGATATTTACTTCTACCAAACCCTAACTCACTTTTCCAAGTAAAGAAAGAATTTAATGGCACTTGTTAATGTTTGCAACCACCAACAATAAATGAAGAATGAGAAATAAATATATATCAACCAACCATTATATATATATTCAATGTTAAACACCCATTAACATAACACCCATTTAGGGTCCACAACCTTAGTATTTAAAGCTAGCTACTCATGCTAAAATACATAAATATGAGAATAATGCCATAAAGCTTAAAAAGTGCAAGATCACTCTTAAAGCTTCCAAAAGGTGGGAATATTCAATTATTTTAATTTACCTAAAAAATCAGACAAGATGCCCCCACAAAACCCCAATAAATCTATTTATAGTGGGCTAAACTCGGAACCAATTTCGGACGAAAATGCCCTTCCAGGTCAAATATGCGACTGCATTTCTGTCGCATAATGGACCGCATTTCTTGCGTTTGAAATTGGACAAATAAACTGTTGGACTCTGCGGTTCCTCTGAGCATTATGCGGTCCGCATGTTGGATTTGCGGACTGCATATTCATATTTGCGATCACATATTGCCTTTTTCTTGTCTTTTTTCGGCTTTTTGATTTCATTCCCATGTTCTTGGATCCTCAAGCCTCGTATACTGCAAAACATCAAAATTACATATGTATAAAAGATAATTGCATTTAAAACGAACTAAAATCTAAGCAATTGGTATTAAATGTGCCGAAATTCTCCAGCACATCATTTATCAAGTATTTTTATAAATTATTTTCGTGTATTTAAATAATAGCCTAGTTTTAAACCAATTTTGGACCAAACAAACCCCAAGTCTCTGGCCCAGCCCCTCAAAGCCCAATCCAAATGACCCTTGTAATTACCCGGTCGATAACACGTTCCATAAACCCGACCCAACGCCTTTTTAATCATGGTCGTTGATCTCTGAGATCAACAGCCCATATCGAATCTACCCTTTTAAATTCTAAACCCTCTAACCCTAGGGATCATTATCCCAGCCCCGTCACCCTTGAAATCTCTCTATCTCACCTCTCTCTGAAGAACCCTAGCGCCGCCCCCTAAAATATTCTCCTAAATCCCACCTAACATGTGATTCCATGGACGATTCTTGCCATATGTGACGTCCCCCTGGTACTGGGTCCTTCTCTATACTGCTTTCCTGTCACGACCCAAATCCGAACTCAGGTTGTGAAGGCACCCAACGGCGGGGAGTCAGGCAAGCCAACACTTGTTTTACTAATGAGATTACCTTATTTTGATAAATTATTCCAAAACTTGCCAAATTTCAAGGTTTAAAATTGTAAGGTGGAAACGTATAACTTAGCCCATTTAAATAAACATAACCAAAAGGACCGTAGATAACATATATACAGTTCCAAAATGTAATATCTACTACGTGTGCCAAGACCTAGTGTCACAAGTCTACGGGCGGACTAGTGGAATATACAAAAGAAGATAAAATAACTGTGCTACCGTCTGAAGTAGATGGACAGAGACAGGAAAAGACAACTCCAAAGTGCTGCTGAGGATCGCCAAGGGGGAAGCAGCTCACCGTGGAGTCGGGTACAGAGTATGCTCTCAAGATCACGCTCCGGTCTGATAACCAGATGCACCTGACTCAGAACCTGTACAATTAAGTACAGAAGCGTAGCATGAGTACATATAAAAAAATATGTACCCATTGAGTATCCCGTCTAATCTCGAAGAAGTAGTGACGAGAAGTAGACGTGATACTTACTAGGGCCATGAGTAAATAACAGGGCCTAGATAAGACTAAGCAGGGATAGCAGTCCTAGAAATCACAAAGACCTGAAATATCAATTATAAATGTACAACTTAATTCTACCTGTCAAATCACAATATTATATAATGAACTACCTTCCCTTTTCACATGAAGCAGTTTATATAATAACGACAAGACTCTTAGTTAAATACACACACATAGTATGGCGGAGCGTACGGCCGAAGCTTTGCGAAAATAAATGTGCACTGCCGAGGGTCGAACGGATCGAACCATAGATGCATCTATTACCCCGCTCGCGAATCGATCATGCGACGCGGTTTACATAATGATAAGGCTACCCCGCTCACGAATCATACATGTGACGCGGGTGCTCATATAAATACACAAAATTATTAGAAATTCAGACATTTAACAGAGATTATACTTGAAAACAA
The DNA here is from genome assembly GCA_005239495.1 of Nicotiana undulata. NCBI lineage: Eukaryota > Viridiplantae > Streptophyta > Magnoliopsida > Solanales > Solanaceae > Nicotiana > Nicotiana undulata. Next base: position 54,345 of record ML260999.1, read on the forward strand.
GAACTTAAGTAATGAAATTTAAAACATGACTTCCTAATATCTTCATGCCAATTCAAGAATAATAAGCAACTTAACATACATTTTGGGATACATGTAAGGCACATAAAAGCATGCTCGTGGGTCCTAAAACTACCCGACATGACAATAATAGCCGCTATGTACGGACTCTCGTCACTTGGTACGTACGTAGCCCCCACAGACATTAACACATACATTTAGATCACCTATGGGGACAATTCCCTCTTACGAGGTTAGAAAGGAGACTCACCTCGTGTCGAACCTACTCCCCCGGTCAAGAATGCGCCCGAAACTCCGAACTCTTCACCCATGGACTCGAAACTAGTCAAATTTTTATGTAAATATATCAAATTATACTCAAAAGCATGAAATTCTCCTACTCATTTAGTCAATTCATCATTCTTGATGAAATCCCAAAATTCACCCCCAGGCCCACACGCTCGAATTCCAAAAATTCTCAAAGGAAACACTCACCCATAACCTATGGACCGTTAATATATGATTTTTGTATGATTTCATGGCCAATTAACAGGTAATTCCCTAAATTCTCAAAAGCCCTAGGTTACTACCCAATTCTTTGATTATCACTAATTAGGTAGTTAATTTAACTAAGAATCTAAGTATTAAACTAAGTTTGTGGTAGAAATTACTTACCTCCATTAACTAGGTCGTTTTCCCCTCTTGAATGCTAAAAATCACCCCAAGGAAAAAGAAGAAATGAGGAAAATGAATTAAATCCCGTTATAAAAATACACTGCCCAGTGGTTTACTCTATGTGAACGCACCCTGGGCAGTGCCTTAAGTGACCAGCACCACATGAGCCTTCTATGCGAACGCGATGGGGACCCCGCGAACAAGGAGGCTAGCTGGGCTAGACCTTCGCGAACGCGGCAGGTGGGCTGCGAACGCACAAGGTAAGGGATAGCTGTGCTGGCCCAAATGGCCGGACTCTATGCGAACGCGGGGGAGGTGTGCGAACGCACTGGGTCAGAAGCCCAACCCTTCGTGATCGCGGGGCCCTTAGTGCGAACGCACAGGGCATTGACCACCCATGCCCAGTTCCTTCTTCGCGAACACGGTCACCCCTCCGCGAACGCGGAGAAGGAAACCAGACCTGGAATGTTTTGGTGTTTTGAATTTAGCTCCGAGGGGTCCAAAACTCACCGGAGCCCCTCGGGACCCCATCCAAAGGCACTGGCAAGTCTGCACTCATGATACAGACTCGCTCAAATTTTCGAAACGTGAAAAACAACAAAAAAAAACTAAGAATTCGACCCTAACAACAAAACTAAGAGGCTAGCTGGGCTAGAAATCGCAATCAATGCGCCGAACCGACCTATACTACTCGGAATGACACCAAATTTTGCAAGCAATTCATAAATGACATAACGAAACTATTCCCCACCTTGGAATTCCGTTCGGACCTCGATAACGCAAAGACACATCCCAAACCACAATATGAACTTAAGGAAATTCTTATTTCGATATGGGGCGCTGAAACGCTTCCGGGTCATCCAAAACCCATTCCGAACATATGCCCAAGTCCGAAATCATCATACGAAGCTACCAGAACTCGATTTCGAGGTCGTTTACTAAAAATGTTGACCGAAGTCAAACTTGGCCAAAAAGGCCAACCTTAAGGAACTATGTGTTCCTATACTGCTGTAAACACTTCTAAATCCCCGACCACCCGCCCCTGCAAGTCATAAATCATAATAAGCCGCTACGGGAAGCCTCATTTAGGGGAACAGGATCTAATAACGCAGAACGATCGATCGGGTCGTTACATTCTCCACCTCTTAAACAAACGTTCATCCTCGAACGGGTCTAGAATCATACGTGAAGTGCTGAATAAGTGCGGATATCTGCTCCGCATGTCCTCCTCGGTCTCCCAAGTTGCCTCATCGACTGTTTGGCCCCTCCACTGGACCTTTACGGCAGAAAATCTCTTGGATCTCAACTGGCGATCCTGTCTATCAATAATAGGAACTGGCTCCTCCTCGTAGCCCAACCTCTCATCCAACTAAATGGTGCTAAAATCAACCACGTGAGAGAAGTCGGCGCGGTACCTTCGAAGCAGGGATACATGAATAGCCAGATGAACTCCTGATAAACTGGGAGGTAAAGCTATCTCATAAGCAACCTCCCCAACACGTCTCAACACCTCGAAGGGACCTATAAACCTCGGGCTCAACTTGCCTTTCTTCCCGAATCTCATAATACCCTTCATCAGTGAGACCTTCAACAGAACCTTCTCTCACTCCATAAATGATACATCACGTGCCCTCTGATCTGCGTAACTCTTCTGTCTGGACTGCGCTGTACGGAGCCTCTCCTGAATCAACTTTACCCTATCCAAAGCACCCCTTACCAGGTCGGTGCCATATAGCTTAGCCTCGCAAGGATCAAACCACTCGATAGGGGAATGACATTGCCGACCATACAAAGCCTCAAATGGAGCCATCTCGATGCTTGAATGATAACTATTATCGTAAGCAAACTCGGCCAAAGGCAAGAACTGGTCCCACTGACCTCCAAAGTCAATCACACATGCCCTGAGCATGTCCTCCAATATCTAAACTGTACGCTCCGACTGGCCATCAGTCTGTGGGTGAAATGCTGTGCTGAGGTCTATCTGGGTGCCTAACCCATTGTGCAATGCTCTCTAGAAGTGCGAGGTGAACTGAGGACCTCGATCTGATATAATGGACACCGGCACACCGTGCAACCATACTATCTCCCGAATGTAGATCTCGGACAACCTCTCAGAAGTATACGTAGTAGCTACAGGAATGAAATGCACCGATTTGGTCAATCTATCCACAATGACCCAAACCGCGTCAACCTTCCGCAAAGTCCGAGGCAACCCAACCACGAAGTCCATAGTGATGCGCTCCCACTTCCACTCAGGAATGGGAATCTGCTGAAGCAGACCTCCTGCCTCTGGTGCTCATACTTAACCTACTGGCAATTAAGACACCTAGCGACATACTCCACAATGTCCTTCTTCATCCGCCTCCACCAGTAATACTGCTTCAAATCACGATACATCTTCGTAGCACCAGGATGAACAGAATACCGAAAACTGTGTGCCTCCACTAAAATCCTCTCTTTAAGGCCATCAACATTAGGAACACATAAACGGCCCTGAAGTCTCAGAACACCATCCTCGCCAATAGTAACCTCCTTGGCACCACCCTGTATCACTGTCTCCCGTAGCTTTGCCAAGTACGGGTCATCGAACTGCCGAGCCGCAATCTCCCCCAATAACGAAGACTGAGCAACCACATGTGCTAAAATATGACGAGGCTCTAAAAGGTCTAATCTCACCAGGCGATTAGCCAAGGACTGAATGTCTAAGGCTAGAGGTATCTCCTCTGCTGCGATGTAAGCCAAGCTACCCATACTCTCTGCCTTCCTGCTCAAGGCATCTGCTACCACATTTTCCTTGCCCGAATGATAAAGAATGGTGATATCATAATCCTTTAACAACTCAAGCCATCTGTGCGGCCTCAAATTAAGATCCTTCTGCTTGAACAAGTGCTGCAAGCTGCAGTGGTCTGTATAAACCTCATGGACACTCCATACAAGTAGTGCCTCCAAATCTTAAGAGCATGAACAATCGCCGCCAACTCCAAATCGTGCACAGGGTAATTCTTCTCATGAACCTTCAGATGGCGTGAAGAATAAGAAATAACTCTCCCTTCCAACATCAACACACACCCCAAGCCAATGCGTGAAGCATCGCAATACACTGTATACATCCCAGAACCGGAAGGCAATACCAGAACTGGTGCTGAAGTCAATGCCGCCTTGAGCTTCTGAAAGCTCGCCTCACACTCGTCAGACCACCAGAATGGGGCATTCTTCTGAGTTAATCTAGTCAATGGATCTGCAATAGAAGAGAACCCCTCCACAAATCGGCGATAATAGCCTGTGAGGCCCAAAAAGCTCCTGATCTCTATAGCTGAAGTAGGACGCAGCCAAGTCTGAACCGCCTCGATCTTCTGAGGATCAACCTTGATACCCTCTCCGAATACCACATTCCCCAAGAATGCTATGGAATCCAACCAGAACTCACACTTGGAGAACATAGCATGTAGCTTATGTTCCCGCAAAGTCTGGAGCACAACTCTCAAATGCTGCTCGTGCTCCCACAGGCTACGTGAGTAAATCAAGATGTCATCAATAAAGAAAATGACGAAGGAATCAATATACAGCATGAACACCCTATTCATCAAGTCCATGAATGCTGCTAGGGCATTAGTCAAGCCAAAGGACATCACCAAGAACTCATAATGGCCATATCTCGTACGAAAAGCAGTCTTCCGAACATCTGAGGCCTGAATCTTCAACTGATGATATCCCGATCTCAAATCAATCTTAGAAAAAACCCGAGCACCCTGCAACTGGTCAAACAAATCATCGATGCGCGGCAAAGGATACTTGTTCTTAATGGTAACCTTGTTCAACTGGCAGTAATCAATACACATCCGCATAGACCCGTCCTTCTTCTTCACGAATGGAACTGGAGCACCCCATGGCGATACACTCGGTCTGATAAACCCCTTAGCCAATAACTCCTCAAGCTGCTCCTTCAACTCCTTCAGCTTCTTCAGAGCCATACGGTACGGAGGAATAGATATAGGCTGGGTGCTTGGAGCTACATCAATACAGAAATCAATATCTTGATCCGGAGGCATGCCTGGAAGGTCTGAAGGAAATACATCAGCAAACTCTCGAACAACTGGCACTTAATCAATCGTCGGAGACTCGGCGGTGGTGTCCCACACATAAGCAAGATAGGCCAGACAACCCTTCTCGACCATATGTCGAGCCTTCAGGAATGAAATAACCCGGCTGGATGCACTAACTGAGGAACCTCTCCACTCCAGCCTAGGCGACTCGGGCATGGCTAAAGTAACTGTCTTGGCATGGAAATCTAGCACGACATGATAAGGAGATAGCCAATCCATGCCTAGAATAACCTCAAAATTGACCATGTCGAGCAATAAAAGGTCCTCTCTGGTCTCGAACACACAGAAGGTGATCACACAAGATCGATAGATCCGGTCTACCACCACAGAATAGCCCACAATAGTGGAAACATATATAGGAGAATCCAAAGACTCACGAGGAACATCCAAGAAACAATCAAATAAGGCTGACACATATGAATAAGTGGATCCTGGATCGAATAACACTGATGCCTTTCTACCACATACTAAAATAGTACTTGTGATCACGGCGTCTGAGGCCACTACATCTACTCGGGCCGGATTAGCATAGAATTTGGCTGGTGCACCGGAAGACTGACCTCCGCTGGAATGAATAAGAGTTGGCAGAACTCGTCTTGCCTGGCCTCCACCTTTGGGGCGACCTCTACCAGTCTGTCCTCCATCTCGGGGTGGACGGGGTGCCGATGCCGAGTATGTAGGCTGGTAAGTCTGCTGAACAGCCTTGCCTCGAATCCTAGGACAAGTCCTCTTCATATGGCCTGAATCCCCACACTCATAACATCTCACCGGTGGCATGGCCTGCTGCCTTGAAGAAGAACCCTAGATAACTGGGGGACCGTGAGAACCCTCTGGCTTGGCACTAAAGTAAGGACTAGAAGACCCCTGATGACCAGAATACCCGCTGGAGTAACCCTGAATGGCTGGGGGGCGGTAAGCACTCTCTGGCATGGCGCTGAAATAAGGACTCAATGGAGCACCATGGGAAGGTGGTGGAATAGCTGAATATGGAGGCCTGCTAGGCTGGCCCCTACCAAACTGACCTCTACCCTGGCTGGGGATCCTCTAAAATCTCCCGAAAATCTAGCTCTCTTGTCCTGGTGACCCTGCTCTCTGCCCCTCGATCGATAACCCTCAATCCGACGAGCTATCTCGACCACAAGTTGATAGGGAGTACCCATCTCCACTTCTCGGGCCAGGTTGGACCTAATACCAGAGTGCAGTCCAGCTACAAATCTCCGCACTCTCTCAGCATTAGTAGGAAGTATCATAAGGGCATGATGAGACAACTCAGAAAACCTAGCCTCGTAGTTTGTCACTGACATTTGTCCCTGCTCCAGCTGCTCAAACTGATACCGCAGCTCTTCTCTCTCGGAGGGTGGAATATACCTGTCCAGGAATAATTGAGTGAAATGCTCCCAAGAGATAGGAGGGGAACCTGCTGGCCTACCAAGGATGTAGGACTGCCACCATCTGCGGGCCCTGCCCTCAAGCTGAAAAGTGGTGAAATCCACTGCATGGGACTCTAATATCCTCATGTTGTGCAGTCTGTCCCTACACCTATCAATGAAGTCCTGAGCATCCTCGCCTCGCTCACCCCCGAAGACTGGAGGGTGCAGTCGAGTCCATCTATACAATAACTTCTGCGGATCGTCGTCCGCAGCTGGTCTGAGCTCTGGTACTACTGCTACTGAATGGACCCCACCAACGGGCAATATACTTGGGGTATGATGTAATGCTACTGTCTGACCTGCAACCTAGGCAGTAGGGTTCTGGACTCCCTCTCCCGCCTGAGAAGTGGCAGGATCAGCTGGAAATAAACAAGCCTGGGACATAGTGTCCATAAATCTCATCATACGGCCCATGACCTCCTGGAAGCCTTGGGCTGTCATGAAGTCCACTGGAGCAGGATCTGCTGGACGCACCTCGTCCTGCTCATCTATGATAGGGTCTTCTGGTGGTGGTGCAACTGGAATAGCTCTGGTACGCCCTCGTCCCCTACCTCGGGTCAGTGCCCTCCCCCGGCCACTGCCACGGCCTCGGACGGCGGGGGTAGCGGCATCTCCCGGGTTTGGAAAGTCAGATGCGTGCATCCTCACCATCTGTGAGAGAATAGAAGAATGCGTTTTCGTGAACCATAGACTGCACGATAGAATGTGAATCAAGTGAGATTTCTTAACACCCTATAGCCTTCCGAAGATAAATACAGACGTCTCTGTATCGATCCGCAGGACTCTACTAGGTTTGCCCGTGACTTGTGAGACCTACGTGAACATAGAGCTCTGATACCATGTTGTCACGACCCAAATCCGAACTCAGGTCGTGAAGGCACCCAACGCCGGGGAGTCAGGCAAGCCAACACTTGTTTTACTAATGAGATTACCTTATTTTGATAAATTATTCCAAAACTTGCCAAATTTCAAGGTTTAAAATTGTAAGGTGGAAATGTATAACTTAGCCCATTTAAATCAACATAACCAAAATGACCGTAGATAACATATATACAGTGCCAAAATGTAATATCTACTACGTGTGCCAAGACCTAGTGTCACAAGTCTACGGGCGGACTAGTGAAATATACAAAAGAAGATAAAATAATTGTGCTACTGTCTGAAGTGAATGGAAAGAGACAGCAAAAGAGAACTCCAAAGTGCTGCTGAGGATCGCCAAGGGGGGAAGCAGCTCACCGTGGAGTCGGGTACAGAGTATGCTCTCACGATCGCGCTCCGGTATGATAACCAGATGCACCTGACTCATAACCTATACAATTAAGTACAGAAGCATAGCATGAGTACATATAAATAAATATGTACCCAGTGGGTATCCCTTCTAATCTCGAAGAAGTAGTGACGAGAAGTAGACGTGATACTTACTAGGGCCATGAGTAAATAACAGGGCTAGATAAGACTAAGCAGGGATAGCAGTCCTATAAATCACAAAGACCTGAAATATCAATTATAAATTTACAACTTACTTTTACTTGTCAAATCACAATAGTATATAATGAACTACCTTCCCTTTTCAGATGAAGCAGTTTATATAATAACGACAAGACTCTTTGTCAAATACACAACACATAGTATGCCGGAGCGTACGGCCGAAGCGTTGCAAAAATAAATGTGCACTGCCGAGGGTCAAACGGCTCGAACCATAGATACATCTATTACCCTGCTCGCGAATTGATCATGCGACGCGGTTTACATAATGATAAGGCTACCCCGCTCACGAATCATACATGTGATGCGGGTGCTCATATAAATACAAAGAATTATTAGAAATTCAGGCATTTAACAGAGATTATACTTGAAAACAAGAACTTAAGTAATGAAATTTAAAACATGACTTCCTAATATATTCATTCCAATCAAGAATAATAAGCGACTCAACATACATTTAGGGAAACATGTAAGGAACATAAAAGCATGCTCGTGGGTGCTAAAACTATCCGACATGACAATAATAGCCGCTACGTATGGACTCTCGTCACTTGATACATACGAAGCCCCCACATACATTAACACATAGCATTTAGGTTACCTATGGGGATAATTCCCTCTTACTAGGTTAGAAAGGAGACTCACCTCGTATCGAACCTACTCCCCGGGTCAAGAATGCGCCCGAAACTCTAAACTCGTCACCCAAGGACTCGAAACTAGTCAAATGTTATGTAAATATATCAAATTATACTCAAAAGCATGAAATTCTCCTACTCATTTAGCCAATTCATCATTCTTAAAGAAATCCCAAAATTCACCCTCGGTCCCGCACGCTCGGATTCAGAAAATTCTCAATGGAAATACTCACCCATAACCTAAGGACCGTTAATAAGGAAACACTCACCCATAACCTAAGGACCCTAGGTTACTATCCAATTCCTTTATCTACACTAATTAGGTAGTTAATTTAACTAAGAATCTAAGTATTAAACTAAGTTTATGGTAGAAATCACTTACCTCCAATGACTAGGTCGTTTGCCCCTCTTGAATGCTAAAAATCACCCCAAGGAAGAAGAAGAAGATGATGAGGAAAATTAATTAAATCCCGTTATAAAAATACACTGCCCAGTGGTTTACTCTATGTGAACGCACCCTAGGCAGTGCGTTCGCGGTGCCTTAAGTGACCAGGCCCACATAGGCCTTCTATGCGAACGCGAAGGGGACCCAGCAAATGCGGAGGCTAGCTGGGCTAGACCTTTACGAACGCGGCGGGTAGGCTGCAGACGCACAGGGTAAGGGGTATATGGGCTGGCCCAAATAGCCGGACTCTATGCGAACGCGGGGGAGGTGTGCGAACGCACTGGGTCGAAAACCCAACCCTTCGCGATCGCGGGGCCCTTAGGTCGAACGCATAGGGAATTCACCACCCCTACCCAGTTCTTTCTTCGCGAACGCGGTCACCCCTCCGCGAACGCGGAGAAGGAAACCAGACCTGGAATTTTCTGGTGTTTTGAATTTAGCTCCGAGGGGTCCAAAACTCACCAGAGCCCCTCGGGACCCCGTCCAAAGGCACTGGAAAGTCTGCACTCATGATACAGGCTCGCTCGAATTTTCGTAACGTGAAAAACAACAAAGAAACTTAGAATTCGACCCCAAAACCAAATTGAATCAAACTTTGAACTTAATGTTCTAGAATCCGCTTTCAATGAGCCGAACCGATCTATACTACTCGGAATGACACCAAATTTTGCAAGAAATTCATAAATGCCATAAAGGAACTATTCCCAGCCTCAGAATTCTGTTCAGACCTCGATAACACACAGACACGTCCCTAACCACAATATGAACTTAAGGGAATTCTTATTTCGATATTGGGTGCCGAAACACTCCCGGGTCATCCAAAACCCATTCCGAACATACGCCCAAGTCTGAAAGCATCATACGAAGCTACCGGAACTATCGAAACTCAATTCTGATGTCGTTTACTAAAAATGTTGACCGAAGTCAAACTTGGCCAAAAAGGCCAATCTTAAGGAACTAAGTGTTCCTATACTGCTCTAAACACTTCTGAATCCCTGACCATCCATCCCCGCAAGTCATAAATCATAATAAGCCGCTATGGGAAGCTCATTTAGGGGAACGGGGTCCGATAATGCAAAACGACGGGTCGGGTCGTTACATTGCCTGAACATGGAAAGCAGATCTTGTAAGAATCGAACCAAAGTTGGTTCATATTCTTAAATTTTCTATTTATTCCGTCTATGTTGATCATTTGTTATTTGAAAGTACGATTATTTTCTATATCTCTTATTGATTCTTACTTACCCTAAATTAGGGTTTTCAATTCTCTTCATATCGAACCAAAACTGGTTCGATTTTCTTATTTTAAGTGTTATTATGACCATGTTCGTCCTATACTCTATTGTGTGACCAATTTTTGTTATATTTTTGTCAATATATGTTTTCCCTAAAATTAGGGTTTACCTATTTTTTCCTAAAGTCCAATTTTATTGATTCTGCATGCTATGGTTTCCTTACTTATGTTAGATTTTTCAGTATTTCCTTGTTTACTTATTTAATTCCCATACAAATATATAAACCCCTCCCCTTTCCCATTTAGGACAGACTCGAATAATTATACTCTCACAAAGAAAACTTATGGCTTGGTTTTGTATTCTCTTTGCTCTCTTGTTTACTTCTGGTCTTGGCCGGCTGAAATGCAAGGCCAAATATTCTGAGCTCTTGACCTTTGTGGTATTATTCTGGTTTTCTTGCCTAACTGGTGAGTAAATATCCCTTTGTCATGTTATTTCTATGTATCCATGACCTATGTATACGACCCAACATGTTTAAAGTTTATTCTGAGCTTGGTTCTACCACTTTTATGTTTCTATGATTTCCTTTAGTCCTATAATTGATACTATTAGCTCTGAGATTGGTTATTTTGAATAATATGAATCCTCTTAAGGATTAGCTTGATCTGTTTCCTGTATGCGGTTGTGTTAATTTTAAACCTACCCTGAACTTAGCATCTTTAGGATAATACTAGTATGTTCATCAGTTAATCTGTCTGAACCCTTGCAAAGTTTGCATTGTTATTAAGCCCCTTTCTCTGTCATTCATGTCCCCTGATAACTGGCCTTCTAGTGTGTCTTGCATCCATTTGGATTCATATGATTTTCTGACCTCTTGCCTTAATACCATGTCTAAATTTTTCCTGTGATTGAACAAAGTTGTCCTAAAATGTCAGCATGTACACTTAGCCTAATTAGGCCTTTCAGACTTTAACTTATTAAAATCTGTGTATTAGGGCGTGAACAACTTTGCAAATTGTGACGACCCCCCCTCAGGGCTGGTGTACAGACAAAGGTATTGTCTCTGTCTGGGTCCGGCCAGTTCGCACATAGTCCCTCTTCATGCTGCAGCTACGGGGTATCGAACTCGTTACCTCAGACTCCTTTACACCCCCCCCCCCTTAAGGGATCACCTCTCACCAATTGAGCTGCAGCTCAATTGGTGAGAGGCGATCCCTTAAGGGGGGGTGTAAAGGAGTCTGAGGTAACGAGTTCGATACCCCATAGCGCTGCAGCATGAAGAAGGACTATGTGCGAATTGGCCGAAACCAGACAGAGACAATACCTTTGTTTGTACACCAGCCCTGGGGGGGCGGGGGTCGTCAAACAAATCTTGCCAATTTGTTTTCTTAATTCAATTCTACCTACACATTCTGTGTTTTAAATTCTTTTATGATGGCTTTTCTAAAATCAAACCTACTTTAAATTCTGTTTTTTACCATTATCTCTTTTTATGTGCTCCTACCTTAAACTCCTATTCTTAGGTCCTTTAGGTTCTATCCTTCAACTCCCTAGTGTGAGCACTGCCAGGGGTCTATGTGAGACCATTGTGAACTCTGACACACTAGGGTTTGGTTCCTAATCTCCTTTGAATTATTTCTGAGCATTTAGTTCTCTAGTGTGAGGATTGCCTTAGGTCCTTGACGCTCTTGGGAACTTTGACACACTAGAGATCTGGGTTCTATGTGTGCTATGGGTGACTCATTCACCACTGATTGTTCTGTACATGTGAAATGAGCCATGTCGCTGATATGGGTTGAAGGCCTAGGTTTCCCAGGTGTATTTGGGGCCTGTAAAAGGCTTTCTATAGTTATTTTATTATGTAATTCATTTATTAACTTAGTCTGTAATAATTTTGTAATAAATAATTATGGGGTATTTAGTAAAATCGAGAAGGGTTTCTTATTTTCATCTGCAAAATCGGATAGAAACCCTGCCTATATGGTCTTCATTTGTGCTGCTTATAAGTTTCATATCATGTTTTGTTGAAATGTATAAGTTCTATAGTGTGTTTACATACTAGAAATCCTGCCTATAGGATTGACGCTGTGACTTGTTAGAAACCCTGCCTTTATGTGCATCAATTTGTCCAATAAACATGTTAGCAATCATGCCCATAGGACTAATATCTGGCTTAGTTATTTTCTGACTCAATATGTATAAATCCATGCTCATATACTGCTTAAGTTTAGAAAATAAGCCTATAGGATTAAAAATCAGTTCAATAATAGAAATCATGTCTATAGGATCAAAAATTAGTTCAATAATAGAAATCATGTCTATAGGATTATAATTAGTTCAATGATAGAAATCATGCCTATAGGATAAAAAATTAGTTCACTCGTAGAAACCATGCCTATATGACTCTATTAAATGATTCTAAATACGATTATCACTATCCATCAACTAGGTAACATGCCTATAGGATTAATAATAATTCTTGACTTATGCTTGTGATTTGCTGTTATTCATTATTGTATAAATGCCCAGATACTGCATTGAGCTAAAATCAGTAGGCAAACATGTAGGTCTTAACACTCGCGTTAAGAAACTAACTCTACATACTAGTGCTCGCCTGTTGATCACATAGATATCCTGCCTATAGGACTTTACAATTAATAAAACCTGCTAATCAGTCACGTGCATTTGCTATTCATATGTGGAGGTTAATATGAGCCCATATATGTTTTTATTAGAAAAGTCCTAACTGTTTTGTTTGCCGCCTAGTATTTTAATATTTTGAGCAACTTAGGTTTAGTCTAGAACCATCCTAACTAGAGGTCCCAATGCCTCCAAGACCATAGGTAAGGGACGGGTAGTGCACGCATAGGACAAGAGTTAGAATCAACTAGAGCGCTTTAGGTAAAAACTCAAAGATAGTAATCTGGTAGCAGGAGATGATAGTCTGTGCGCGCTGAATAATATGAGTAACACCCATGTCTTGGGGGAGTTACGAAGTATTATTTATGTTGCACGGGGTGATCCTATAGGCTAAAAACTTTATGACCCCCCATCTTTATTAAATAGAATTTTTCGCTTTTTTAGACTAATTCGCATAATTTAAGTTTTGCCAGGACCCACTGTTGTGGGCCTCGAGGGGTGCCTAACTCCTTCCCCTAAAGGTAATTTGAGCCCTTACTCAATCTCTGGTGATGGAAACTAGTATAATCTGAGTTATTTTCTATAGGTGCCCTAACGCACCTTAATCCGTTAGGTTGCAACTCTACCAACCAATTTCTTTTCCCTACTCTCTCAAAAGGAGTTGTCAAAATGTCAAAACCCGATTTCACGAGAAAAAGGGGGCGCAACACCAATTATTCCTGAGATAGAAACAAGTTAAATTAAGGGCAAGCATATAGACTGATACTTGTAACATGTAGCTTTCGTTCTGTGTGCAAGAGTGTTTGATTGCATCCCCTGTAAATATGTGTGATTTTGGAATTTTCATTGTTGTGAGCGCGCATGAATTGCAAGATTTATCAGAAGTTAGGTTCTTGAAGTAGAATACAAGTTCATACTTAGCTGTTAGTAGCATTTTTGTCATTTTGGTAGAGGCTTGAAGTTCACAAGTTGATTGGTCAAAATTTTAAGTGGTAGTTGTCTTCCATGAAGGGTAAATAAAAGAAGTTACATGTTTTTTAGCTGACAGTCAAAATCATCTGCAGTCACTACTGTTTTGTGACATGTAGGAAATAGAAGTTGTATAGGATAGGATAATTTTGTTCGAGTTGCTTGAGGACAAGCAATAGTTTAAGTTGGGGGTGTTGATGTGCCGTAGAATTTCGTCACTTTTGATACCAATTACATAGACTTTCGCTCGTCTTTCAATGCATTGTTAGTTAATTATTATGAAGTTTTTGTGTTTTGAAGTGCATGATACTTCAGGACCCAAAAACATGGAAAAGAAGTCAAAAAGCCACAAAAGGGCAGGAATGCTGCAAGTATCCGACCGCAGAAGTTATATGCAAACTGCATAATCACCACAAACTGAAGCAGACTCATGGTCAACTGAAGAGAAAAATATGCGGTCCATTATGCGGTCGCAGAACATTTATGCGGACCACATAATGACCTCATAATTGCAAAAAAGGAATCTGCGTAGCACTTCTGCGCTGGAAAATGCGGTCGCATAATGTATATGCGGACCTCATAATTAGAATTCGGTGGAAATCAGGGCTTGAAGATCTGAAGTTTTGCGATGCAAGTGGTAGCGGTCGCATAAGGGTTCTACAGGGGAATTTTTGTCCAATCTTGACCCCGACTTTTAGTCCACTATAAATATATTTGCTAGGATTTTTGTGGGTCATCTGGTCTGAAAAAGAGGCTACATTGAAGGCATTGAATACTCCATTATTTATGAATCTTTTGAAGAGAGAATCTTGTACTTTTGTAAGCCTTATGACTTTAATTATTGTATTATCTTTGTATTTTAGTATGAGTAGCTAGTTTTATATACTAAGGTTGTGGACCCTAAATGGGTGAAATGTTAATGGTGTTTATCATTGAATATATATATATGATGGTTGGTTGATATTTATTTATTTCTCATGCTTCATTTATTGTTGGTGGTTGCAAACATTAACTAATTCCATTTTACTCTTTCTTTACTTGGAAAAGTTAGTTAGGGCTTGGTATAATTGAAATAAAAAACTCAAGGCTTTAAACCTTGTTTAATAGAATCGCTTAGGAATAAGTGGATTCTATTTGGCATAAATTGGTTATTCTTAATTGCAACCCTTTTATGTTTGGAAAAATCATAAATATAAAATACTACTCAACTATTGGAAAATATTAAGTAGTCACTTAATAACCATTTGCATATCAAAGGACCTTCAATTAGAAATATATCATATTAATACCGTTAGCATTACATTCCATTGAATGGGACACAACTTTGGTTTATTTAATCAAATTAATTACACTCACACAATACTAAAGTCTTCTTTACTACACACAATTACAACACTCTTTTTAGCTAACGGAATAGAATTACGATTTAAGTCAAGTTTCACACTACTCAAGTAATATTTTCACACCTATTCCCTATGGGATTCGACCCCAACCTAGTTGGGTTATTATATTTGACATCAACCACTTTACACCATTTATTAAGGTGTAATTTGAGTGTATCAAATGTTGTTCATTTGAAGAAGTATTACTTCTACGCAAGGGAAGTACTCATGGTCAGGTATCGCTCAAATATAATTTTATTTCGTTCTTTTGAATTTTACTAACGATTTTAGATGATAAGCAAAAATCTAGCCCATACCAAATGATGATATTAGACCTGAAAGACACGCGAAATACTGAATTTTTCCCGTTCTAGGTTACAACCTTTCTCATGAAAAAAAGGGCTAAGCAGTCGTCATCTAAACATATAACTCTGAGTCCCGTGTGTATTTTTCTTTCAGTGAATGGACCAAAAGGAAGGAATAGTCCAGTATTCGAAATTTCATTCTTCAAAGTTCTAACACTGGTGGACTATAAACATAAGAAAAGAAGTCTAAGAATCAAAACTCAAGCCTAAGAGCTCAAACCTAAGAGACAAAAATCAAGCATGAATCAAAGACCTTGAAGAAACCTTTAGTAGGTGTGAACTCACAAGAAGGACACAAGATACGCTCCAAGTTCCTATAAGTTTTTAGGTTAAGGCCAAAAATTAGTCACGGGATCATAGACCCCGATTATGAATTTCAAATCATGTCACAAAGAAAGCAGTTATGAAAGTGTTGTATGCATAAATGTTGTACAAAGAGTTATATACTTAATTGAATAATGACGTACCAAATTTAAATTTCAAAGAATAAAACTTCCTCAAAGTATTTCTTTTTCATGTTTGCTACTTGTTTCATATATTTGCACCAATATGAAGATGAGATGTCATCTTCATCAGTGTCGTTTATATAAAAGGTCCATCTTTTATAAAAATTAGTGTTTATCAAAATCACGGAATGTTAAAGAATTTTTAAATGCAAGTTCAAATATCAAAGAGTGAAACAAAATCTCAGATATCAAAATAAGTGGTAAAGGAAATCGATACTTATATATCAAACTTTGGAAGAAATAGAGATACTTGCTTGTCATTAAACCCCAAAGCAAGATAGGGGTATTCAAAAAACAACCATTTCAAAAAATAATCCCACAAAAAAAGTTCCAAACAAAACAACCAAATATAAATAGAAAACACTATGGAGCATTATCTAAGGAGGCATCATCCATTTGAACATAAGAAACGGGAGAAGAAGGGTCAGCTTGAGAAGAAGACGCTTGGACATTAGCTTCCCCAGGAACAAATCCATTCCCATCATATTCGGGACCTTCACTTTCAGAGTTTTATCAATTGCTTCTGTAGCTTTAACTATCTCAACATTAAGGTCAAAACCCTCCTGGATGGCTTCCATTAGAGTCTCGAGGCAAGTGTTTAAAAAAGCCCAACTCACATCTAGTATCAGCTTATGCTCGAGTCTCATAATATTTCTCCCACTGATCGATCTCGACACTCAATTCTTCTTTCTCAACTTCAGAGGCATCATAGGCTGTCTTCAAAGGAGTAAGGGAAAGTTCCAAGAACTTAACCTTATCAGTAGAGGCATGAAGATTTTCTTGAGCTTAAGTATGAGTTTGACCCAATTCTCCCGCATAAGCCTCTTTCTGGTTAAGGAGTTTCTTCAAACCCCTTATTTCTTCAATTGCCTTAGAAAGTTGTTCATCAAATGACGGCTCAAGGATATCTTTATCCTTACCAACTTGACTAGAAGATTCTTTCTCAATCACTTATTCAGTGGCAATTATCTTCATTTGTTGCTCTAAAGCATTCTTCTCCTTTGCCAACTTCCTTATCCAATTGAAGACCCTCTAATTGTCTTTTCCAATTTTTAGCCTTGGTTCGGTAGTCAATAATCGTTTGGTCCGCATGAACCACCTTTTTCATGATTCTGTACTGATCAAATTGATCTACAAAGAAAGAAAAGGAGTTGTGGATAAACGAAAAGAATAGAAAGAGGAAATATAATTAAACTCATACCTGCATAGAAGAATGAACAATATCATTCATCAAGGTCAACGAGCTATGACTTTCCAACTTTGACTTCTCCGCAGGACCAAGCAAGGGTTTCAAACCACACATCGGCTTGACCCGATTTATTTAATAAGTTCCCACCTTCAAGAACCATAACAACAATTTTCTTCATCGCTTTCTTGCTATTGGGAGGTTCAACTTCTACAAAAGAAGTAGTAGCGACGGGGATATCAGATGAGGTAGAAGCAGTCATGGGGGTAGCATTAGAAGCAACCTTATGTAAGGAAATGTAGGGATTAAAAGGGACTGGTATTAGAAGGGAGGCGAGGGGAAACTCCTCAGAAACAAGGCTAAAAGCTTCATCGTTTCCAAAGCTACGAGCAAACAATTGTTCAATATAATCTTGGGGGGGGGGGGGGGATCATTAACTTCTTCATCAGAGATCACCACCGGGGAACTCTCTTGCTCATCCAAAAGTCTAAAGAGGACTGAACTCGGTGAAGGAATGGTTTCATCATCAGAAATTACACGCCTCCTGACTCGAGATCTATGTACTAAAGAACCCTCTTCTCTTTCTTCTTCACCTTCAGAGCCACGGGCTCTATCAACTTTCCTTTTTGAGGAAGAGATAAAAACAATTCATTTGCAAGTGTCACGGAAAGTCTTGTGGATGAGACATATGCGAGACTAATACCACAAATTGGAAATCCTAGCAAAGAAAAAGGCATGATAAGAAACTCTTGAATCAATAGGAGAGAGAGAGAGAGAGAGAGAAAAGGAAAGATAATAAGCGAGAAATAGTACCGTGTGTCTTCACTTTCCAACCGAATCTCTGTAAAATATACTTCCAAGATCTTTTCTCCATGGGGGCAACAATTAATAATTTCTCTACCAAGCACGAAAGTTAGGAATTTCCTCGAAAACTTCATTGGTTGCTGAAAAAGTAGGCACGAGATCACATGAGTTTCGTTTTTAAGAAAAAAAGAAAGGAAAAGACCAGGGAGAAAGACTTACGTGCAAAATTCCATTTTTTGGAAAAGGAATATTTTCTTCACCTACCAGAGGACTAGTGGGAGCAGAAACAAAACGGGCATACCAGCCACGGTCTCTGTCATCCTCAAGGCTAACCAATACACTTTTACTCCTGGCCACAAGGGAAAAATCTCCTTCACGAAATAATTTAGGAGTGTAAAGATCAGCAGTTGATGCAAAGTAAAAGGCTAGAAGCCAAGTCTGATAAATAATTGAGGCATGCAACAGCCCTCCAAATAATGGGACCAATCTGTCCTAGACACACATTGAGGAGTAACCAGTCTGGTATGCAGTTATTCTTTGGTTGGAACCAGGAATTAAAACTGGAAAATCTGGTTTCCAGTTACATTCTCTTCAGACAAGGAAAATAAGACAATGGTGATTAAGGTGGGATAAAGGTCAGCAATATTAAGGGAAGCTATGGAAGAAACTTGATTTCTCATGGATTCACGGTCAGTTGAAAAAGAAAATTTCTTGGGAACAATCTCTGCAACTGTTGGTTCATGCACTAGTTCACTCGAGTCTATATTCCTAGAATGGTATCTAGGGGTCAATGAAGCCCTAGGTTTAGAAGAGGAAAGTCAGGAAACATTGACATGAGAAGAAGAACCGCGGTTAGACAATGAGCCTAAAATACGGAGTCTTCCACCTTTCCTACTTCTAGTGGGTACAATAGAAGGAGCAAGATCATCAACTATAACAATTTGCGAGGGTCAGATGTAGAAGAAGACATGGGTCTATGAAGAACTAACAAGGAAAAGATGCAGAAGCAAGAGGAAAGATTAAAATAGAGGATACTGTAGAAGAGGGATTTCGGGAAACTAAAGAAGAATGAGGTATTTATAAGAAGAAGAAATCATCATTGAAAGTGGGTCATTATGAGGCACCATAATGAAACCGTCACTTCATGACTGACGCACCCGCAGAAAAGCCCTTAACAGCACTGAGGAACTGTATAGCCAATAGCCAAGAGCCACGTGGCATATACATTAAATAGATGTGACATACGTCATATTTATTCTAAAGAAAATGCAATGTTATGCGAAAACGGCGGTAAAGAATTCCCACCATAAATACTTACCACTTCCTGAATATTCAATTGAAGAATATTCAAAAAGTGGGGGAACTATCTGTATTGGTGGAAAAAAGATGTTACATCTGGAAACATACTTAGTTGACAAAGCATGATATGTGGAACAATGGTGGAGGGACAACTGGCATATTTCATTAGTGAAATACATGAAGCATGGAAGATGCAAAGCAAACACCCACGAGACACTAAAAACAAATGTTCTAGCCTAGATAGTTGTTGAAGTGGCACGAGCGGATCAAATCAAGACTGGAAAGAAGGACGATTCATGAACCCGCAATTAATAAGGAAAGAGAATCAGAATCGTTACCAAATCCTTATAGTTTTGAATCTGTCAATTATGATTATCAACCACAACATGCAATTAATATCATTAATGCTCATGATGAATTCATCATAAATAGGGAGACACATTATATTTGGTTATTCCTATATAAGGATAAAGAATCTCACTTGTAAGGACAAGTTCCAATTACTACTGAAATATACTTACATTCTCTCGCTTTTCTTTGTGGAATCAATTATCGTTTTATTCTTTCTTTATTTTTTGCTAATTCATATTACCATTTTTATTTCCTTTCAAGCGAATTATTGAGGAAGTAAGGGATTATTTGGTTATCAGTATCCCAACTTCTTCTAAATATAGGCTTTGACTAAGAATCCTATTTTTTGGTTAAATAGCTATTGTTGCTACCTTCTGTCGTGCAGCCTACATGACTCTATCCTTGTATGTGCGCCTATGCGACTCTTGTCACCTTTTTCCTCCAGCTAGTATACAATCTCTTGGCATCACTTTTTGAACTTATACAGAACTATGACAAGCAGTCCCTCTAGGAATATATAAGTATACAGAAGTCCTTCGCTTAGTACTTCGTCGAACTTACGACTATTTCTACATCTTGCTTCATAGCCTCAGTTATCTATCCTTATGGATTTACTGCAAGGTAGGTCAGACTATACCTAAAGAGGCATGGCTGGCACCCGGTGCCATACTCGACCTGAGCGTACCATTCTGTAATTATGAACTCTGGAGGAGTAATCCTCAACTTAGGCCAATGAGGACATATTCTGAATCATCTGAAAAAATATATATAACTGTGCAGGATGATGAGGCCGCCATGAACATCTACTGATATACAAACTATACAAGATTTTTCTACAAGCTCTTAGAGATAGCTCAACTGTATCATGGTCGGGACATGGCCTCAACCTACCCATCAAACCTGTATATATAAAATGGGCTCTAAGGTCTAGACCTAGTAACTCTGAGGAAGTGGAGCTTACCAACCGAGCTAATGTTTGGCTCTATATACTAGGAAGGTCTATCCCGGTGTCTATCAGAACTTGTAGGTATGAAATGCAAGGTCCCCATCAAAACGGACATTAGTACGGAATAATTTAATGGGTATGTAAGGCAACAGAATAACTGAAAGCTGAAACTGAACAGATAATATAATAAGTGAAAGTAACTAGGAGTCAAAGATGATCTCAAGATATGCTTAATATTGATTCAACTCTCTCAATATAGTAAGTAAAATAGCTACCCGGCCCTATAAGACTTGGTACATATAACTACTCTGTCGTAGTATGCGCACTCATAGGCGCTCGACCATACTAGGCTTTGTATCTCAGACATTCTGGGCTTGGTCATAGGCTCAGTATATAACTACCATCTCATCAGAGGTTGCCCAATAGGGGCCTGCCCACTGATTATAGCTCGATGGTGGTGAAAATATTGTAGTACTTTCCAATAGGGGTTTGCCTGCAGATTATAGCTCGATGGTGGTAAAAATACTTTAATATTGTTTATATGTATAGACCCTCTTCTCTTTTGACTGGAAGAAGATAATACTTAACTGAATAAATGTGTTGATAAGGCGGAATACTGTAATTTATGAGACTTAGATAATGTACATAAACTTAGGAGTACAAACTCCTCTTTGTGTCTCGTTAGTAATTAGTTAAGATCATGATAAAATGAAGGAAAGGTTTATCCTTAACATACCTTATCACAATATGTCCAATAACCATGTTACACTCGTCTCCTTTCACCTTAATCTACAACAACGATAACAATACTATCATCAAGTTGTGGAAGGTACAACTATCGCACAACGAACAACAAGCTTATTTTATAATAAACCAGACACCATCTCCCCTATAATCTTTACTTCCTCTCAAATATGCATAACACAAAAAACAACAAGAACACAAAAATAACAACATGTATACATCATTTTCAAGCATATATCAATCACAAAACACCACAAAACAGCCCACACACCCAATTAGTTCATACACAAAATGACAACCCTAGTAGTGTCAAACAACCTAAAAATGTAACGACGAATGACCAACCAACTACCCTGACATTATGTGATGTTTCTCCATACCCTTTCTCCTCCCAGACTCCATAAAATAGTAGCAGAATAGACAACCCAATAGCAACACGAAACAACCCACAACTCCCATAACTTCAGCAACTCAAAACTGATTTTTCAATTTACTAAAATACGTTTGGACTTGCCTTTTCTTTCAAATTGAGCAACACAACCAATAGTACCTCATTAACACTCTTATCCTATAAACATCAATAAATTCAACTTAAGTATAAGTTCACAACCATCCAACAATGACACAACAACAAAGAGAATACCACACTTTCGAAACTCGCTAGGTCTAGTCTTTACTATCGAGTTACAACTCGTACAAGCATAGATAATGGAAGGAGAAGCATAAATTTAACTTGGACTGAGTAGAAACTATGAAACCTAGTCCTTATTCATCAATAATCAGTCCCCAACTCACTTACACGAAGGAGAAAGAGAAATTAGAAAGTTGTCCGGGATTTTTGCCACTAGAATCACATCATATCGCCCGAAAGGCCTAAGGCTTGTGTGGGATTTTTGGGGAGGAGTTGCAGGGGTTCAATATGATTTTGTTGGTATGAGAAATAAGTGAAAAAAATGTGTTAATAAGTCCTTAAAGGTTCCCTCTTGTCTGACTTTAGGAGCTTTTACTTGAGACCTCTCCTTTTGGAAAGTAGGTGATGCACCTACTTGTCACCTACTAGTCTGCACAGTCTCGCAAAAATACAAATATCTCTCTACTCCAATATTGTATCCGTGAACGGTGTAATACGGTAAAAACTAGACTCATAGATATTCAATTTGATAGGTAGATCATCCCGGAATTCCATGTATATTTGAAGAAATGCTCGGCTACATTTGACCTAATATTCAGTTATTTATGAATGTAACTTGTGATGATCTTTGCCAACTTTTATTCCACAACTCTCTTAACTTCAAAACATAACGCACAACTATCATGAGACTAAAATAAATCATAACATAACCTCCTTATAATTTTGAGCACCGTAGTCTCACCCCAATAGTACATGTTATAACATTCCCAACTTGTCGACTTTCAACGAAACATAGTTTCTTCAATTCGTTTAGATTCTAATGCTTCCAACCCTCTGGGTAAATGTAGTTCATGATCTTAAATATTATAACCAAAGGTAACAGGATTAACTTACTTTATGTACTTTCAATGATGTCCTCATTTCTAAGTTTACATCAATTGACTTATGACGTACTCTCACATACGAAAATATAAAGTGTAACAAGTGAAAAGGATACGATGAAAATACCAAAGAAAATAAAGTAACGACAACAAAAATAATGAAAATAAATGTATACGGCTGAAATCGGAGAGCCCGATTTCAATTATGGCATTTCGCACCCGACCTCAAGGAGCTTGGAGCAGAATTAAAGCTTGACCCCGAGGGTGCGTATCAAAGGTTCCTTATGTTCGACCTCTTGGAGTATAAATTGATGACAATCAAGGAAAGGCGGGAAAATCCCAAGGGCACGTGGTCATAGCTGTCAACGCTTGCAAAGATAGTACGAGTCACCGGACCATTAAATAGTTGTACCAGCTATATTCCTTTATAATAATTATACATGTACTATGTTGGGATTCTCCCTCCTATATAAAGGAGACCCTTGTCATTTTGTAACACACGTGATATTGAATACAAGAAAAAGAACATTCTTTGCTCTCTAACTTAAACATACTCTACAATTCTTTCACTGATTTATTGTCTCCATTTTTTGTGTTTCATTAATTGTTCTTCATTTATTGCTCATTATTGATCATAAAAGGCTATCCTCGAGTTCCTCTAAGTTGTTATTTCTTCATCGACCGTCCCTTGTCACGCATACTAGCTCGACCTCGAGGCCCAGCTTCGGCCAGCTCGGGACCCCGTCTCTCTTCTGTTTGGTTTGCATATCACCTCTGCCCCTTGCCCTTATCTCATATTTCTAACTCATACTTAGCATCTATTGCCTAACAACTAGTATTAAAATAAATCACATATTTTTAGAACCATAAAATCAAATATAATTATAGTTGCCATTTTCAAGGTAAACAGTTTGGCACCCACCGTAGGGTTAAAAATAATAGTGATTATTTTAGTGCTGGTTTCCTAAAAACACAAGTTATCTTTCACACTTTTTCTTGTCAAAGAATCTTTGATTTCAGGTCAAAAAATGTCTAACTTAGTGAATGCACATGAAAACAATGGTCCTGAAGATCATGGAGAGAATGGTGTAGTTTTTTCAGGTGTCGGTGTACCACTGCAAAACCCCGAGGACGCACCAGCGCCAATCCTTGTGGATGTGGGCTCATGAAACGCCCAACATGTCGATATAAGCTCCCATACCGACAAACGTATACGCCGGGAAAACCAACAGGAAGCTCAGAAAACTCCAGCTCGGGAGGAAAGAGAGGTTAACCTTCACGTCATCTTTAAAATGTTGCAAGCCCTGCAAACGACTATTACCCAGCTGCGAAGTCAGCAAAAACCTCCAAGCACAGCATCACCGAAAATGGCTCCTCGAGTCAAACAGGCACCAGAGAGATCGAGCAATAACGGGTCAGCAACCGACCCCGCTATTATGAAGATGCTCGAGGACCTCACAAATAGGATTGAATCCGACGAAAAGAATATCGAAGCTAACGACAAAAGGGTGGAGACCTACAACTCGGGGGTCGATCAGATCCCGGGCGCACCCCCGATTCTAAAGGGTGTAGATTCAAAGAAGTTCGTGCAAAGATCATTTCCATCGAGTGCAGTGCCAAAACCCATTCCGAAGAAGTTCAGGATGCCCGATATCACAAAATACAACGGGACCACGACCCCAATGAGCACACTACTGCTTATACTTGTGCTGTGAAGGGAAATGACCTAAAAGATGGCGGGATTGAATCTGTTTTGTTTAAATTTTTTGGAGAAACTCTATAAAAGGAGGCCATTATGTGGTATCACAACCTACCTGTTGACACCCAATTTTTTCTTAAAATATTTTTAATTTGCATATATACCTTCAAAATCGCGCTTTCATAGCAATTGGTATTTTTATATAATTTTTCCATATTTTAATAATTTATTTCTAATTTATCCAACATCTTATTTCCAATAATTAATTACAAATTATTTCAAAAACCTTTGTTGATTTAATGTATTATTTTTTGGTCCTATTAAGACCAAATTATTTCACGATTAGCCAAATTAGCATTCTTTGGCTATAGTTGCAATAACTTTATAATTATAGCCTAATCATATATTTTATACTATTTTTATCCAATAATTAGTCATTTTATATTTTAAATACTAATTAATCATTTTAATTTATTTTCTAAGCATCAATTTCATTTTTTTCATAATTATCAGCTAGTTTATAAATTGTTTTTAGCTAATTTAATTGGGTATTTAACAATTGGCCACCCTTATTTCAATTATAGCCTAAGATTATCCTAAACCCTAACCCAATTAAATAACGCAACAGACACAAGCCCAATTCCTACACTACCCGGCCCAATCCGGGTTTAATCTCGATCGTTGATCAAAATTGATCAACGGTCTAGATAATCCCTTCCTTAAATAAACCTAAAGACTACCCTCCCCCTTCTATCATTTCCCCCTCACCTTCTTCCGTCTCATCTCTATCTAAGCGCTCCACCTGCTGAGCCTATCTTTCTCTTCTTCGGTCGTCTCCTTGCCGGAAAACATGGTGGCTTCACCACCCACAGCCTCATGGCTCCATCCTTAACGTGTGTCACTGATTTTGAAGCCCTCAAGTGAACCAGAGGCGGTTCACTAACCTCATATGATCTGATGCCATCTTTTCCGACCATCCATGGCCGTCCAAGTAAAATCTTTACACTTTCCGGTTAAAACCGACAATTTCGAGTTACTTCTCCTTCTCTCTGGGTTCTCTTTGAAAACCTAACTTTTAAACCTTACGATTCTTTTAGATATGTAACAGATCTATAGATGTTATGAGTTATTCGCATGTTTCCCTTAAAGATTTTCCTGTTTCCTAAACGATTCTTCATTGTTTCAAAACTAGAGTTTCTAAATCCCTTTTCAAAATAGTTCTCTTTCTGATTTCTTAGAATTATTTTATGAGTTTACCGTGTTTAAACATTATTTGAGTTTTTCCTTTTATTTAAGTCATTTTTGATAAAAACACCAAAATTTCTTGGGTTCAATCTGTGAATCTGAGTTTATTTGCGATAATGATTTTACCTATTCTAGTATGATTGCTTTGCTTTCGTGCGTACTCTGTGATTTCTGGTGTTATTTGCTTTATGCTTGCCATTAGGGTTTCTGATGCTTTTTCTTCTGTCTATTCTGCTAAATACTTAATGATTCTATGTGAATCCCTAATTTGTGTGATTAAGGTTTCTGACTTTGCCTAATGTGTGTTTATCCCATTTAAATCAGTACTATTTTGTCACTGTGAATCTTTGAATAATTGCGATTAGTACCTTACTGATTTTTACACGATATTCTCTACTGATTTTGAGTGTTTCCTTACATGTGTGATATTCTCCTTGATTGATGTTGATTTCCTGTGATTAAATCTCACTCGATGTCTTTCTTGTTGATTTCCAGAATGTCCTGCCTTATTTCTATGAATAATTCTATCAAATTGATTCATATATACTTTCCTTAATTAGAGTATTCTGAACTTGGCCTCTATTACATGTCTTATACTTTGCTGAAGTTATTTCCTTATGTGTTAAAATCAGCTCTTACACGATTCTCTTTCCTTATTAACCACAGTCTACTACCGTTTGTATATGATCCCTTAATTAAAGGGAGTACTTACATTAATTTGATTCTAATTGGAGTTTACTTCTATAATTGTGTTGAACTATTATTTGTTACCATTTTTTTCTGCATGTTTCAAAACTATAAGTACCTTTACTCTTTCATTGTCAAAATACACGAACAAATACTGTTCAAACTCTCTCTCTTATACACACATTTACTCTTTTATGCTCCTTTTCTGATTACTTACTATTATCAGTCGGCTGCAAGCCAAGACTGATTATTCTACTCTTTAAGTTCTTCATCTTGTGTTTGTCATCTCTTATCTGGTATGTCCTAATTACAATTTGAGTTTCAAAAATAATATGTTTCTCTTGGTGCTTCAATTCATCCTTTTTATGATGTTTTTCTATTTATGGTTTTGCTGTGATTTCTGTATTTAACTTGATTACACTGATTCCATCTTACATATTATATATCCCCTCACCATGTTAACCCCCCCCCCCTCCCTGTATATTTTAATATGATTCTGCTTCACTTCTGTCTTCTTTAATTCCTGGCACACAACAACCAGCACTATATGTTACTTAACTTCTATGTAGTCCTGAACCCATGCTAAACCTATGTGTGACTCTATCACTGTGTGTTTTCCCTATGTGCCTTATATTTGTCCCCAATCCCTCATTTTCCTGCTTGTGGACACTGAACTTGTCTTGAAATCCTTGTTCTGTGTGTGTTGTTTTTATGCTGAGTTGTTGTTCTGATTGTCTTCCCTTTTTCCTTTCAAACTATTTTCACTAAAGTAAAACTCTTCTATTGTTCTTCAAAGCTTATTTCAAACAAGTTATTTTCCAAAGTTTTCAAAACTATGTCAAGCACTCTCACTTTACTCTTAGAAACTTAGGTTCTGCCCCTCTAATGTGTGACTACTTTGGGATCCCTATAAGATCCCTCTGAAATCTGATGCATTTGATCTGGCCCTTCCACACTGCACTTACTCATTATGGTTATGAAAATCAGGGTGTGAGCACTTCCCGAGATCCCTTGAGGTCCTTAGGGAACTCTGACACACCCGGATTATATGAAAGGATGTGAAACATTGTTGGCATTGAGACTTCTGGAGATCTGGGGCCTATTGGTAGGCTCCCTATAGTATAACTTCTTCTTTTTCTTATTCATTTCTGTAATTCATGCAAATAGTCTGTAATAATTATTTTTAAACAACTATTGGGGAAGGATAGTGAAAAGGGAAAAAGGTAGCTATGCATGTTATAGATATCAAAGGGTAGAAACCATGCTATTAGGTTTACATTCCCTATTTGCGCAATAGAACTCGTGTTTAGGGTTAACATGTGCAAAGCATATCACGCATTAGAAATCATTCCCTTTAGGCTTTATGAACAATGTTTCAGCATCTTATTTTAGTACTGTCATTTATCACTTAGAAATCTGGTGTTAGGGTAAATAATGATAATAATTGGTATATCCTGCAATTATGTTTCATACTGCTATGAACACTTAGAAATCCTATTCTAGGATAAACAACACTAAAAAATAAATTGTCACCTGCGTGTATTCTGAAACCCTGCCTAATGTTATAACTATTATACATTTAGAAATCTTGCCTAGGAATTATGCATCATTCTGCATCCCTTTGTGCATTAGATACCATGTTTTAGGATTTCATACTCGCTTAAGTACACCTATTCTAACTACTGGTGCATAAAAAAGGGTATAGAACAACTTCACTCAGTTTTCGCAATCAACTGGTAATAATTCTGTGTTATGAACAACCTAGAACAACATGTTTAGGTAACAAATTACAACAAATTTTCTCTAATAATTCTGGTAATTAGTATACACTGTCCCCCGCCTAGGCAAGTCTTAGGTGATTAAATTGTTAAAACTGGAAATATGTCCTTTTTGTGTATGCTGCCTAATATTTAACAGGTTTTAAATCAGTAGGCAAACTGATTAGGGCTCATCCTTGGGTTATAAAATAACTCTGCATATTTTCTTATGTTCTGAATTCAACTAGACACCGTGTCTTAGGGTACTAATTAACAGTACTGCCCTTAATTGTGTTTGAGACGTGATGTCTATTTGCATTACCTGTGGAGGTAAATTTGAGCCTCTTATCTGCTCTTCTTTGTTCCTATTTGCTGCAGTCCAATGTGTTTTTTCTTGTCGCCTTAGTATTTTTCCTTTAAACATGAGGGTCGGCCTAGAACTACCCCTATAGGTAGAGGTCCTAAACTCCTCCAGGGTCGTTAGGAAGGGACGGGTAACAGCACGCAATAGAGGTCGCTGACCAACACTCACTTTAATAACCACTAAGGGGTGGGAAGGGTAGATATGGATATGATGACCGGTGCGCTAATACCACTTGTAGCCCCTCTCTGAGGAATGATTATCGGATATTTTATTGATGTGATCCATATGACAAACAACCTAGGACTCCCCTATCCTTTATATGTATGTTTAGATCATAACTCTTTCAAAACCTTACTTCGAGATTAAATATTTTTTCAAAACTTTAGTAACACATGTGTGCTTAGAGAATCTTTCCAAACTCTTTACTTGTTTAAACATTAATTGCCTATTTTCTACTTGCTTAAATTCACAAAGTTTTTTGGCCGGGAACCACAGTTATGGACTCTGAGAGGTGCCTAACACCTTACCCTTGGAGTAATTTCAAGCCCTTACCCTTTCTCTGGTTGTCTAAATCCTGTTTGTAAATAACCCCAAATGGGTTCCCTAATGAACCTTAATTCGTTATGTGGCGACTCTTCGATTCCTTGCATACCCCTTTCCCAAAAAGAAATGAGTTGTCTCAATAATGTCAAGACCCCGACTAATCCCGAAAGGAGGAGTTGAAAAAACGGGCGCGACACTACCCCCAAACTCAATGGATTCATTTGCCATGTTGGAAGATTCCTTTATAAAGGCACACGTCGGTGCCATCAAGGTTGCAACAAGGATGTCCGACGTCTTCAAAATCAAGCAGAGAGAAGACGAGATGCTAAGGGAATTTGTGTATCGCTTTCAAATGGAGAGAATGGATGTACCACTAGTCTCGGATGACTAGGCAGTGCAGGCCTTAACTCAAGGCTTGAACGAATGGAGCTTGATAGCTTCGAACCAGCTAAAGCAGAACCTAGTGGAATACCCCGCCGTAACCTGGGCGGATGTCCACAATCTGTATCAGTCAAAGATCAGGGCCGAGGACGAACAATTAGGATCCCCCTCGGGCTCGATGTATCCTAGCAGGCTCTTAGCAAAGGAATCAAGGTTTCCAGAGAGAGAACCGATGTCAAGCAAGGAAAGGTACCAACCGTACACTGGAGATCGAAAAAACGCCCTGAGGCGTAATATACCTTGAAATGATCGAAGAATGGGTCGAGGTCAGAATTCTCGGGGACTCGTAAAAAAAGCCAGGTTTGACAGACATTTGAGGCTGATGGAAGCACCCCGATTATCTGAGTACAACTTCAACATTGATGTTTCAGACATCGTATCGGGCATAGGTAAAATCAAAGATACCAAGTGGCCAAAGCCCATACTATCGGATCCTTCGCAAAGGAACCCTAACTTGATGTGTCGAAGATTGCAGACAGCTCTGAGAAGAAGTAGCCCGACTTATCAGCAAATGGAACCTCCGAGAATTCCTCAGCGACCGAGCTAAAAATCAATTTCAGGAAAGAGAGGCGAACAGGAAAAACGAAACAAAACAACCGCAACACGTTATCCACATGATCATTAGAGGAATCGACGTCCCACATGAACCCATTGTCAAGCGAACAATAATATCCATCATCAGGGAAAAGTGAACTCAGAGTTACATACCCGAGGACGCTCTCACAATCAGCGAAGAGGACATCGAGACCCTATCTCAACCTCATAACGACGCATTGGCAATTTCTTTTCTCTTAAATAAATTTCAAATTAAAAGTGTGCTCGTGGATCCAGGTAGCTCGGCCAACATAATCAGGTCGAGGGTGGTAGAACAGCTTTGGCTGCTCAACCAGAGTATGTCGCCTCTCGAGTCCTCAATGGATTCAACATGGCGAGAGAGACAACAAAAAGTGAGATCACCCTTGAGGTCAGCGTGGCTGGTACAGTTCAAGATACCAAGTTTCATGTCATCGAAGGTGACATGAGGTACAATGCCTTACTCGAAAGGCCGTGGATACACCACATGAGAGCTGTGTCGTCGACCCTTCATCAGATGATGAAGTTTCCAACAAAAGACGGAATAAAAATGGTGTACGGGGATCAGCATGCAACAAAAGATATGTTTGCGGTACACGATGTGGCTCCGGTATCGACACCTTCTACGTCGAAGGATCCAAAGGACAAGCAAATAGCCAAGTAGAAACCATAAACTACATTCTCAGCTAAACCCGAATGAACAAATAAATGACCCTACCGCGTCCTCAGAACAAGCAATTGAAGCATATCAAGGCTCGAACGCTACCACAGCTGAGGAACAACCCTCTCCCCCTTTTTATTTACGTTTTACACTAACTTATGTGCAGGTGTTCGATTGAGAGGAATCAAAGAACCCACCAGCTCGAAGACCTTAGGTTTTAAAGCATGTGTTGCGCCTTTTTTCCCTTAGATCGGGTTTCATCCCAAATGGGTTTTACAGTCGAGGTTTTTAACGAGGCAACATATATATGCTAACTAAGGAGAACTCAACAAGTATTCAAGGCTTCTCTTCAATAAACCTCGAATACTGGGGGGCATCCTCCCGAGAGATCACCTCCTCGAAGAAATTGAAACAAGCCAAAGAGGGTCTCAACAAGAGAGTGATGTATCGGGGCAAACGGTCCAATGAGTCGTGTCCACGTAGAATAATCAAACCCTCGATGGCGAAAATATGTATACTTGTACCAAGTAATCAAAGGAGTATTTTTTACCACCAAAACGCTCTGCGCTTCAAGGAAGTTTTCTATTTTCACAAGAAGTGTTCAAAGGCCAGAAATCCTGGAGCACTCGGGGACTATCATCGGCAAACAGCTCATCGAGCCACCCAAAAACTCAAAGTCGTAAGACCTCAATCAGGAATCTTCGAGCTCGTAAGCCCTCCATGAGGAAACATCAAATATGTAAGACCTCTACAAAGCATGTTCAAACTTGTAAGACCTCAACGAGGCAACATCAAATCTGTAAGACCTTGATAAGGCATGCTAAAAAATATAAGCCCTCTATGAGGCACCAATATAAGCCCTCCATGAGGCACCAATGTAAGCCCTCCATGAGGCAACATCAAATATGTAAGACCTCGATGAGGCATGCTCAAAAATACAAGCCCTCCATGAGGCACCAATGTAAGCCCTCCATGAGGCAATATCAAAATTATAAGACCTCCATGAGGCAACCTCGAGCTTATAAGACCTCCATGAGGCAATATCAAAATTATAAGGCATCCATGAGGCAATCTCGAGCTTATAAGACCTCCATGAGGCAATATCAAAATTATAAGACCTCCATGAGGCAATACCAAATCTGTAAGACCTCAAGCAAGGCATGTCCTAATTTGCAAGACTTTAAAAAAGGCATAATCCTGATCTTCAAGTCAAGACTATATATCCAAACTTATAAAACCCCTAAAAAGGCATACCCTTGATATGGACGCCGAGGCTACCCCACTCGGGGACTAAGGGGCTACGGCCCAACATAATAACTATGGTCATAAGGCCGGTCAAAGCTTCGATCATATCAGCTCCAAACAAAGAAAAGTCTTCGAAATAATCGGCCTTCGAGCAAACCTCCCGAGGTGCTCATCAGTCGTCACACATCGGCTCATAATCGAGGTTCTTATTGAGCCATCGAAGAGTCGGACGAACACAAAACTTCAAAAGTCTTTAACAATGGAAACAATATCCATATTAGAGGTCATACCGACCCAATGCGTAAGAGTCTAAGCTCCATCCTAGATAGCCTCAAGGCCGACTTAAAACCTAAGGATTGATGAGCTCGAGTCGAAACCCGACTCAAAGACAGAGCCCTAAACGATTAATTGTTAATTATTGCCAATTGCTCATCGAGCATAAAACCCCAAGGGTTCCATTTCAAAGTCCAACTCATCGGACAAATTATTGACGAGCATCAAAGTAGAAAACGGATTCAAAGACACAAGCAAGCGGAAACTTATATAAAGGGAAAACTGAAAGGTTTCTTTTTATATATGTAACGATACAAGAATACATTTACAATGCTCTCTGAGAGCCCTATACAAAAAATCATAAAGAAAAAGCCTAGTCTATTTTCCCCTTGGGGACTATGGCTCCATCGGCCTCCATGGGACCAGCTCCCTCACAGCCTTTTCCTCATTATCTTCGGCATCGGATACAAGGAACTTGGCGTCATACTCATCCGCCTTGGCCTGCTCTATCTCCTCCGAGAGATCAAAGCCCCTAGCATGGATCTCCTCGAGTGTTTCCCTCCGGGATCTACATCGGGCCTATTCATTTCTTCTACTCTCTCGATCGGAGGCCCCACTAAATTTCATACGAGCTACCTCAGCATTCAAATAAATCGCTACCTCAACCCGGACGTCCACAACTTCAGCTTTCATTTTCAAAAGATCGTTCTCAAGCTTAGCAATCCTGCTCGTCTAAATCGAGCTGCTTTCTCGAGCATTCCGGAGTTGTATCTCGAGAGCAGAGGCCTTAGAAAAAACACTCTTTTTGGCTGCAACATGGGCGTCTATCTGAGCCCTTAGCTCATTGCACTCATAATTGGCTTGACCGACTTTGCCCCAAAGTCATTCCAGCGCCTCCGTCTTTTTCTGCAACTGAAATACCAAAGAGTTAGCTATTTAAAGACAGAGAAGGAAGTTTGTGTACCGTCAAAATAAAGGTTACCTGTCTCTCGAGGTTGCCTTCATACTCTTGGCTTTGATTAAACTCTGATCGAAGAGGTATCAACTTTCTTCCTCTCCTATCACAAAGAAGCCTGAGGGATTTCTCCCCGTCCATGGCTTTTCGCAACCTAGCCTCACAGCGAAGCAACTCAAATGAGTTTGTCGAAGGCCTATCGGAAAAAGGTTCAGTTAAAAGAACAAAAATGCGAAGCTGAAAAACAAAAAAGGTTACCGAAGTTTACCACATAATAGAGCCATGAGCCTCCTCAAAAGTCGAGTGTACATCTCCTGGTCTGATATCATCGTCAATAGTCGAACCACCCCGAGATGGGACATGGTTATTCAGGACTCCGCTCAATTCAGGCGGCCCTTGGCCTCAAACACCCCTCGAAGTACCTTCGAGGAAAGAAGAAGATAGTGGCAAAGGAGGAACCGCTTTCCCGAGGCTAGAGACCTCGAGAACTGCAGGCTTAGCTGCCTTGAGAGAACTCCTGGTCCGAGCCAGCGGTGTGTGGCCGCCCCCTTCTATTGCGTCAATGCTCGCACACCGGCCAATGGATACAGGAACTTCCTCAACGGTTGCATATCCTTTGTGCCTCCGGGCAGTCCCTACCTTACTATAAATATCCTCGTCCACCGAGGATCCCTTCCGCTTATTAACATTCCTTTGCCCTGAAACCGACGATCATTCCTCCTCTCCAAGGGGGCACGGTCTCATCTCAGAAAATTCTCCAATGACTGCAGCAAAGAAGTTAACAAACACAAAGGGAAGTGTTCCTTAATAAAGGAATCATACAAAACATACCATGGTGTTTTGCCTCCCACATACCCTTTGACAGGTCTTGCCATTTGTGTTCATCATATGATGAATAAGCTGCCAGTTTCTGAGTCCAATCCTCCAGATTGGGGAACTCATGTAGCAACCACGGGATCGCTGCGGGGAAAGAGAGAAAATATTCATACAGAATCTGACTCTAACAAGAACAAAAAACAGTAAAATACAACGTATCGCTTACGTGTAAAACTCCATTTCTCAGGAAACGGCAGGAACTTCGTGGGAATAATATCAGCAGTCCTCACTCGGACAAACCGACTCATCCTCTCTTGGACCCCATCTTCATCATCACTAGAAATAAAGGGCTTGGTGGATCGATGTTGTAGGGTGATCAGACCTCGGTAGTGAAAAGGACGATACAGTCTGATGAGGTGGCTGAGGGTGAACTCGAGCTCGTCCTTCTCAGCAAAAAATATTATCATCAGCACTATCCTCCAAAATGACGAATGGACCTGAGCCAAGGTGAATCAATATTTTCGACAAAACTCGAGCACGACTCAGTCGAGAGGGCCTAGTGTAAAGAGGTACGTATATACGTTCAAAAACCCCTCTACATGGGCCATGATACCCTCTTCCCGGGAAAGTACCTGCAGTACCACATTGTCTCCCCATCCACAGTCTCTCCTCACAGCCTCGAGGTGTTTATCTTCTATTGATGGAATGAACCTCGATGCATGCTCCTGATGGCCTGAAACATCGAGATGTCTCTCTACTGTAAAGTCCTTCCTCGAGACGAAAGAGCTCGAGGTCAGCTCACCAAACGTCGGCGGTGTGCCATTGGCCTGGCGGGAAACAGAGGCGGAACTTTCCTCTTCTTGGTGAACAGATTTTGGCGTGGCAGCCATGACTATTTTTCAAACAAGAAAAAGAAGGTTAAAACTCGGGCGGAAGCTTTGAACTGAAATAACAGAAGAGTTGAGAGAAAAAAGGGAACTCTGAAGAGAAAACTAGTTCTGTAAACTACAAAACCTAAACTGAAGAATGAAGAAGAAACGAGCATATATATTGTAAAAGCAGCGACTATTCATCTACTTTGAAGGCTAATTAATTCTGACAAAGTCATTATGACACCTTGGGAAGCGTACCGGCGAGGCCACCTCGATCATTTCACGGTCACATCATAAGAATGATGCTATCATGCGGAGATCGAAGGATCAGAGGGCCAAATCGGCCCCTTACCAACCTGACCCCGGGAAAGTATGTAACTTAAATTCGAAGATTAAATTTTGCATAAACACTAAAAGGCGAAGTTTGAAGATATGAAATGAAGAAATCTCTTGCATTTCCAAAAATATATTTACAAGGATAACTTACAAAACTCCCCCGAGGAGCCCATATACAAAAAAAATAGTAGGCAAGTCTATTCTTCGCCTTCACTGTTGCCTGAGTCGCCTCCATAACCCTCATCCGAAGTGGTCGGAATTGTTGAGTCTTCCTCCAATGCCCTGGCTTCTTCAATCTTGGTAGAGAGATCAACACCTTTGGAATTCACTTCCTCGAAGGCTTGCCTCCTAGCTTGCAAATGAGCATGAGCAACGGCTCGAGTTAGTTTGAGCTCGGCCTCTTCGGATATTTCCCTAGCCTGATCATTTGCGGCGGAAACGACCCTTTTTGTACGAAAAAACGAACGCATCAGCCTCAGACTTGGCCGCGGATAATGCAACAGCCTCCTCCTGAGCACTTCGAAGAAGACCCTGGGTCGAGGCTAACTCTCCCTTAAAATGTGTCTCTCTGAGGCCACGACACCAATTTTCCGCTTCAGCTCGAGGAACTCGGCATCCTTGGCCGCGAACTCCTCCCGAAGTTGCCCCACTAGGGCATCCTTTTTCCCAATCGGCAAATACCAACACAAGCTAATTAGCGCCAAGTTATGACAATAAAAGATAATTTAGTGGATACCAAATTACCTGCTCGACGAAGTTGGCCCTCTCTTGGAGCGTCTTCTCTGAGCGTTCTTGAAGGTCGACCAACTACTCCTCTTTTCGATCATACAGAGCCTTCATCTCATTTGAATCCAATGTAAGCTTCTCGAGCTCCTTCTCACGATGAGCCAGCTCATCATGTAGCTTAGAGAAGGCTTGGTCATACAACTTCTTAATCTTTAGCACAAAGGAGAGAAGTTAGGACAACATGAATAAAAACTTGAAGCACAAATAGTATGTCAAGAAGATCACCTCCTTATGAATCTTCTCAGCCTCTTCGAGAGCGACAGGTGCATCGAGATCAGCATTGTTACACCCCATGTTTTCGTACGTGAGAGTACATCGTAAGTTAATTGATGTAAGCTCAGAAATAAGATTCTATTTGATGGAATATAAAGTAAGTTAATCATGTTACGTTGGAGGTTACAAATATTTAAGATCATGAATAACGAGTACCAAGAGGGTTGGAAAGCTTAAAAGCTAAACCAACTGAAGAGAATAAGTTTCGTCAAAAGTCGACGAGTTTGGAATGTTATAACATGTACTTTAGGGTGAGACTATGGTTACTTGAATTATAAGGAGGTTATGTTATGAGGTAATTTTGTCATATGATATTCGTGTGCTACGTTTTGAAGTCAAGCAATTTTTGGAACAGAAGTTGGAATAGGTCTTCACAAGTTACATTCATACATTTGTTGAAACTAAGGTCGAATGTAGTTGTACGTTTCTCCCAATATACTTATAATTAGGGGATGATCTACCTACCAAATTGAATATATACAAGTCTAGTTTCCAATTCATTAAACCGTTCATCAATAGACGTAGGAGTAGAGAGATATTTTCAGTTTCGCGAGACTGCGCAGACATAATATATGACAAGTAGGTGGATCACTAGAGCGTTTTGAGAAATAGCTTTCATGTGTTATATGAGGTCATATTGGGACATATTATATACCAAATTGAAGGTCTTGGAATTTAGTTTCCAACTCTCTTAAACGTTCATTCATACGACATCGTGATAAAAAGATATAAGCGTCGGACTATGGACCAATCCTAGGGTGCCAAGCTAGCACCTCTTTGACTTTTTCCAAAATAGATATATATATATATGTGTCTTAGGTCGGCTTTCTCTTCATATTTAAGCATAAAACGACCAGAGAACACCCATAAACATAACCTCAAGATATCTACTAGGTTTTCAAAGAAGACTATCCTCCCGGGCATGAAATCGAGAAGCAATAACATCAAAATGATCCCTACGACGTAAGTGTCATTATACCGCCTCTTCTTTTTCTTTGTAGTTAGAGTTTTGGAAGTTACTTCATAGTTAAGAAACATCTAATATCTGTATTTAAGTGCTTAAATATCAAGGAAGGCTTATAAATGTGTTCCCTAATAGTTAGAACTCACGGGACGGTGATCGGAAGCCGTGAGTTCGAGTTGTAAAATAGGTTGTGGTCGATACATAATAGTTATGACGCTTAAACGATAACGATAGTGCCGTTTCTCTTATTGTAGATTAAGGAGTTGTGAAATTTGCGTAGCTTGAGGTTGGGACAGTATATACAAGGTGTGTGAGGATATCCCTTTCCTTATTTTGCACGACTCCGATTGTACATAATGCATTGAACGAGCTTCCAAATACTCTACTCTTAGAAGCTAGCAGTACTTACATTGTTTCCCTTCTTATGGAACAATTGATGTTGAGGTTGCTTCTCTTATTCTTATGTTATCAATGTTGTTGGTACTCCGGATTCTTACAAGATTCTCGATGAAGATTTAGCCCTAATGATGTGTACGGAGAATATCAACCTTACGTCACTCCGTAATGTTCAGAACATGATTCCAATGAGTCCTGCATGCATTATATATATGTATCTATTTTACTCTACCGAGCCGCGCTATAGTCGGCCGGGTATGGCACCTATTGTGCAACCACTGATCAGTTGGGTTTACCGAGTCCTCTTTGAGGCCGGGTATGATATGATAATGATGATGCCCACAGAGGCGAATGTTCTATGATGATGATGATGCCCACAGAGGCGGATGTTTTAAAAGATTATGTATATATATGTATCATGCATTTCATGTTACTGTCTCTTAGAAGCACTCAGATGTTACAGGTGGTATCTTCTCTACCTCTCTTTACATTATTGTTCATATTTATATTGACCAGCCTTACATACTCAGTACTTTATTCGTACTGACGTCCTTTTATTTGTGGACGCTGCATGTCGTGCTGCAGGTCCTGATAGACAGGTAGACACAGCTCTCCCACCATAATAGGCTTTCCAGTTCAGCGGTCATAGGCGAGATCCCTTCTCCGGACTTGCCGTGGTCTTGGTATGCATTTTTGTTATAGATATTATGGGTATGTCGGGGCCCTGTTCCGGCTATGTTGCATTACTTATTCTCCTTTAGAGGCTCAGAGACAGGTGTCAATTCATGTATAGTTTGGTATGCCTTGTTGGATAATTTTTGTTGTATAGTCTTTCATGGTAGCAT
The DNA here is from genome assembly GCA_005239495.1 of Nicotiana undulata. NCBI lineage: Eukaryota > Viridiplantae > Streptophyta > Magnoliopsida > Solanales > Solanaceae > Nicotiana > Nicotiana undulata. Next base: position 92,785 of record ML260999.1, read on the forward strand.
TGTAGCTCGTACCTTTTATGTAGTTTCTTAGCAATCTTGTCATCCCATGTGATGTATGTTCATGATCCATATCTACCATTTATATTGATCTCGTTATCCCTTAAAGATAATAAGAAGGTTAGATAAAATGTACGTTGGTGCTCGGCAAGTATGGCCCGGGTGCTAGTCATGATCCTCCAGTTTGGGTCGTGACAAACTTGGTATCAGAGCAGGTCTGTCCTAGGGGTTGTCTATGAGCCGTGTCTAGTAAAGTCTTGTTTATGGGTGTGTTGTGCACCACACTTATAAGCAAGAGGCTACATGGAATTTAGGANCTAGAAAGATGGAGGGTAAGAGATTGCAATGTGGTTGTGGAAGAGTTGAGTCAAAGGAACTCAATTTTGCATCATGCTTATGATGAGTAAATGTGAGGGCTACAGTAGATCATGTGTGTACTAAGATGTTTTAGTTTCTTAATAAGGAGCTCTAAGGAAAGAATATCTATCTACCCATATGGTAAAAAAAATAAAAATAAGAGAACCAGAAGGTAGATACGAGTTTTAGCAAGTAAAAGAAGCAAGATAAAGAAGGGTACGAGGTACCTAGTTAATAAATATTATCAGTATTTATAATTCTGGCAGAGAACTATAAGCATTTTTTAGTTGCTTTCAACGGTAACGGAGATATCTACAATTGCCCATACCAATCTCAATTATGCCCAATGGGAGCTAACTGAAATAATTTAAGAGAAGGATAGGAT
>ML261000.1:0-11083 GCA_005239495.1 Nicotiana undulata
TTGGAAATGAAAGGATATGTTACCTTGTGACACCAAGGCAAGGAATGACTCTTAGTCATCTCTAGATAATGTGGCTAGTTGCCACGTGGGGATGGGGTGGGATATTTAATATTTATTCACTTATTAGGTAATTAGGTAATGTCCCGTTACCGGTAATTAACCAATTACCCGTATAATTAAGAATTATCTCAACTTACTTAAAATACTACACTCTTTTAACATACCTTATACACCTTACTATTATGTCCATGTGGTACCTCGTACGGCACTAGTCCATAAACACCGAGTATTTTAGCTCGCGCCGTATTTTATCCCAACATGTCAAACTTGGACAAAAATTCATTTTCTTTGACTTGCCTCCCCCCTCACCTTCACGAATTTATTAATCACTTACAATCCCTATAATCTCCAAATAATCTGTTCCTTGGACTTATGACAATTACCTTACAACCAATTCAACGCACAATACTACAGGGTGCAACATCGTCGCAACTTAACACTGCGAAGCGTAACATCATTGTAATATAATACTGCAGGGCATAACATCATCGTAATATAATACTGGGGGACATAATATTAACGTAATATTGCGGGGCGTAACAATGAGCATCTTCTGAAGTAGGCCTCCTGGCCTCTGGTGCTCATACTTGACCTGCTGGAAATTAAGACATCTAGACACATACCCCATTATGTCCTTCTTCATTCGCATCCACTAGAAATGCTTCTTTAAATCACGATACATCTTTGTAGCACCGGATGAATAGAATACTGTGTGTTGTTTGCCTCCTCTAAAATTCTCTCCCTCAGGCCATCAACATTAGGAATACATAAGCGGCCCTGAAGTCTTAGAACGCCATCCTCGCCAATAGTAACTTCCTTGGCACCACCCTGAACCACTGTCTCCTGTAGCTCTGCCAAACACAGATCATCATACTGTCAGGCCTTAATCTCTCCCAATAACGAAGACTGATCAACCACATGTGCTAGAACTCGATGAGGCTCTGAAAGGTCTAATCTCACCAGGAGATTAGCCAAGGACTGAATGTCCAAGGCTAGAGGTCTCTCCTCTGCTGCAATATAAGCCAAGCTACCCATACTATCCGCCTTCCTGCTCAAAGCATCTGCTACCACATTTGCCTTGCCCAGATGATAAAGAATGGTGATGTCATAATCCTTTAATAACTCAAGCCACCTGCGCTGCCTCAAATTAATATCCCTTTGCTTGAACAAGTGTTGCAAGCTGCGGTGGTCTGTATAAACCTCACAGGACACCACATACAAGTAGTGCCTCCAAATTTTTAGAGCATGAACAATCGCCGCCAACTCCAAATCGTGCACATGGTAATTCTTCTCATGAACATTCAGCTGGCGCGAAGCATAAGCAATAACTCTCCCTTCCTACATCAACACACATCCTACACCAACACGTGAAGCGTCACAATACACCGTATACATCCCAAAATCGGAAGGCAATATCAGAACTGGTGATGAGGTCAATGTTGTCTTGAGCTTCTGAAAGCTTGCCTCACACTCGTAGGACAATCGGAACGGGGCATTCTTCTAAGTCAATCTAGTCAATGGAGCTGCAATAGAAGAGAACCCCTCCACAAATCGGCGATAATAGCCTGCTAGGCCCAAAAAGATTCTAATCTCTGTAGCTGAAGTAGGACGCAGCCAACTCTGAACTGCCTCAATCTTCTTAGGATCAACCTTGATACCCTCTCCGGATACCACATGTCCCAAGAACGCCACGGAATCCAACTAGAACTCACACTTGGAGAACTTAGCATATAGCTTATGTTCCCGCAAAGTCTGGAGCACAAATCGCAAATGCTTCTCATGCTCTCCCAGGCTACGTGAGTAAATCAGAATGTCATCAATGAAGACAATGACAAAAGAATCAATATACGGCCTGAACACCCTATTCATCAAGTCCATAAATGCCATTGGGGCATTAGTCAAGCCAAAGGACATCACCAGGAACTCATAGTGGCCATATCTCGTACGAAAAGCAGTCTTCGGAATATCCGAGTCCCGAATCTTCAGCTGATGATAACCCAATCTCAGGTCAATCTTAGAAAACACCCGAGCACCCTACAACTTGTCAAACAAATCATCGATGCGCGGAAAAGATACTTGTTCTTAATAGTGACCTTGTTCAACTGGCGGTAATCAATACACATCCGCATAGACACATCCTTCTTCTTCACAAACAAAACTGGAGCACCCCATGGAGATACACTCGGTATGATAAACCCCTTAGCCAACAACTCCTCAAGCTGCTCCTTCAACTCTTTCGGAGCCATACGGTACGGGGGAATGGAAATACGCTGGGCACTTGGGGCTAAATCAATGCAAAAATCAATATCACGATCTGGGGGCATGCCCGGAAGGTCTGAAGGAAATACATCAGCAAACTCTCAAACCACTGGCACTGAATCAATCGTCGGAGACTCAATGGTGGTGTCCCGCACATAAGCAAGATACGCCAGACAACCCTTCTCGACCATATGTCGAGCCTTCACGTATGAAATAACCCGACTGGCTACACTAACTGAGGAACCTCTCCACTCCAGTCTAGGCAACTCGGGCATGGCTAAAGTAACTGTCTTGGCATGGAAATCTAGCACGGCATGATAAGGAGATAACCAATCCATGCCTAGAATAACCTCAAAATCACCATGTCGAATAATAGAAGGTCTGCTCTGGTCTCGAACCCACAGAAGGTGATCACACAAGACCGATAGATCCGGTCTACCACCACATAATTGCCCACAAGAGTGGACACATATATGGGAGAACCCAAGGACTCACGAGGAACATCCAAAAAATGAGAAAATAAGGCTGAAACATATGAATAGGTGGATCCTGGATCAAATAACATAGATGCCTCTCTACCACATACTGAAATAATACCTGTAATCATGGAATTTGAGGCCACTGCATCTGATCTGGACGGAATAGCATAGAATATAGCTGGAGAGCCGGACGACTGACCTCCGTCAGAATGAATAGGAGCTGACTGAACTCCCCTTGTCTGTCCTCCACCTCTGGGTGGCCGGACCGCTGGTGCTGGAACAATAGGCTGATAACCCTGCTGCACTACTTTGCCCCGAAGCCTGGGACAAAACCTCTTCATATGACCTGGATCCCCACACTCATAACAACCTCCAGGTATCATACCCCGCTGCCCCGAAGAAGAACCCTGAATGGCTGGAGAGCGATGTGTACTCTCTGTCATAGCACTGAAGTAGGGACCAAAGGATCCCTGATGACTAGAATAACCACCGAAGGAACTCTGAATAGCTGGAGGACGGTAGGAACGCTCTGGCATGGCGCTGAAATGAGGCCTTGCTGGAACACCTCGGGGAGGTGGTGGGGGTGCTGAATATGGGGGCATGGTGGGCTGACCCCTACCAAACTGACCTCTGCCCCTAACTGCGGCACCTCTGAAATCTCCGAAAAATCTGGCCCTCTTATCCTGTTGCCCCTGCTCTCTGCTCCTCGACCGATAACCCTCGATCCTGCGAGCAATCTCCACCACAAGCTGATAAGGAGTCCACATCTCCACTTCTTGGGCCATGTTGGCCCTAATACCTGGATGCAACCCCGCTACAAATCTCTGCACTCTCTCGGCATCAGTGAGTAGTATCATGAGTGTATGGAAATACAGCTCTGAAAATCTAGCCTCATAATCTGTCACTAACATCTGTCCCTGCTCCAGTTGCTCAAACTGATACCGCAACTCCTCCCTCTCAGAGGGTGGGATATATTTGTCTAGGAGTAGCTAGGTGAATTTCCCCCAAGTGATAGGAGGAGAATCTGCCGGCCTGCTGTGGAATAAGAATGCCACCATCTACGAGCTCTGCCCTCCAACTAAAAGGTAGTGAAGTCCACTCCATGGGACTCTAGTATCCTCATGTTGTGCAGTTTGTCCCTGCACCTGTCAATAAAATCCTGGGCATCCTCGCCTCGCTCACCCCCGAAGACTGGAGGGTGCAATCGAGTCCATCTATCCAATAACTTATGTGGATCGTCGTCCGCAGCTGGTCTGGGCTCAGGTGTTGCTGCTACAGGCTGGGCCCCGCCCACGGGAAGTGTACCCGGGGTATGATGTACTATTGTTGTCTGACCTACGCCCTGGGCGGTAGGAGTCTGGGCTCCCCCTCCCACGTGAGATGTGGCAGGATCCGCTGGAAATAAGCCAGCCTGGGACATAGTGTCCATAAACCGCATCATACGGCCCATGACCTCCTGGAAGCCCGGCGCCGTAATAAAGTCCACTGGAGCAGGATCTACTGGGGGCACCTCGCCTTGCTCTTCCATGATGGGGTCCTATACTGGTGGTGCAACCGGAGTAGCTCTAGGATGCCCTCGTCTCCTATCTCGGGTCGGTGCCCTCCCCCGGCCTCTGCCACGACCTCGGACGGCGGGGGTAGCGGCATCTCCTGGGTCTGGAATGTCAGTTGCGTGCGTCCTCACCATCTGTGAGAGAATAGAAGGATGAGATTTAGTACACCATCGACTGCACGATAGAATGTGAATAAAGAGAAGTTTCCTAACACCCTATAGCCTCCCGAAGATAAGCACAGACGTCTCTGTACCGATCCGCAGAACTCTAATAGGTCTGCCCGTGACTCGTGAGACCTATGTGAACCTAGAGCTCTGATACCATGTTGTCACGACCCAAATTCCTAACTCATGTCGTGATGGAGCCCAACACCGTGGTCAGGAAAGCCAACACTTAAATTACTAAGAATTTTCCCCCTATTTAATTAAACATTCCATCGCGTGACAAGTTTTGAAGCTTAAAACATTAAATGAAAAGGGTAATTAGCTAATTTGAACAAAAACAGTCATAAAAAGGTAGGAGCCGATATATACACAGACCCTTAAACCATAACATCTACCACGAACTAGTGTCACAAGTCCTACGGGCATACTAACAGAATATACAAAAGATACAATAGAATTGTCCCACTGTTTGAAAGTAATAGACGGGAAATAACAAAAGAAGACTCCTTAGTGCTGCCAAGGATCGCCAGGAGAAGGCAGCTCACCGTGAAGTCAGGTCCAACTATAATCAGAATCGAGCTCCAGTCTGATAACCAGATGCACCAGCCTCAGAACCTATACAATTAAGTACAGAAGCGTAGCATGAGTACATAAATAAATATGTACCTAGTGAGTATCCAGTCTAATCTCGAAGAAGTAGTGACGAGAGGTCGACTTGACACTTACTAGGGTCCAACAATATAATTTAACAGGATATGATAAAAGTAATAGGCATACGAGGATGATAAAGCAGTAAACATTAAAGGTAACTGCAAATCAAATAAATACTGGAAGTAACTAAACAATTACCACTTCATTTTCCCCCCAAATATCTTTCAATTCAATATCCATGAAATCATTAACAATCTAGCATGCGTATACGGGATAAGGACAACCGGCCTGAGCCATCATAATAACCATATATGTGCACTGTCGAGGGTCGAACGGCCCGAACCATAAATGTATCTTTCAATATGCCATGGCGTACGGCCCGCTCGCAGAATGTAAATTGCGAATCGGTCAGATGCACACACAATATCTACTTAATTTACTTTTCAGAGGGCATTCATTTAGCTTACCAAATTCCATGATCTCAGGGAAACAAGCTGCATATAACATGAATTCATAAAGCACATAATTCATTTCAAGGAAGAACACAAGGCATGATGTGGGCCTAGCTACCCGGACATAACAATAATAGTCGCTACATACGGACTCTCATCACTTTGTACGTACGTAGGCCCCGCAAACATTAACACATAGTCATTTAATACACCTATGGGGACAATTCCCTCTTACAAGGTTATAAAAGAGACTCACCTCGTGTCGAACCTACTCTCCGGGTCAAGAATGCGCCCGAAACTTCGAACTCGTCTCCCAAGGACTCGAAACTAGTCAAATGTTACACAAGTTCATCAATTTATACTCAAAAGTACGAATCTCTCCTATTTACTTAGTTAAAGAACTCACTGCCTACAGAGGTTCCGCACATGCGGCTCAAAGACCGCACCTATGGTCTCGCACCTGCGGAACTGGGTAAGGGGGACCAATCTCGCACCTGCGGAGAGGAGCCTACACCTGCGGCTCCGCTATTGCGGATCTTGATCCGCACCTGCGAGGAAAGGACAGCCCATAAGAAGCCGCACCTGCGAGGCTTGTACCGTAGGAGCGGTCTCGCACCTGCGACTGGGCAACCGCAGGTGCGGTCACACCAGATCAGGTGCACCAGCAGTTGCTTCAGCTGGTTTTGGCCTTGTTTGGTGCCCGAGTGGCACCTGGGCCCACCCGAGCCCTCGTCCAAATATACCAACAAGTCCCAAATCATAATACAGACTCGCTCGAGCCTTCAGAACACCCAAAACAACGCTAAACTCAAAATCACACCTCAAAACCCCTAGAATCAAACTTGAGAACTTTAAGTTCTTGAATTCGCTAACAATGCGCCGAACCAACCTATACTACTCAGAATGACCCCAAACTTTGCGAGCAAGTCATAAATTACATAATAGAACTATTCCCGGTCTCGGAATTCCGTTCGAACCTCGATAACACAAAAACACGTTCCAAACCAGAATTTGAACTTAAGGAGATTCCTATTTCACCATTAGGCGCCGAAACTCTCCCGGGTCGTCCAAAACCCGTTTCGAACATACGCCCGAGTCCGAAATCATCATACAAAGCTACTGGAACCGTCAAAACTCGATTCTGATATCGTTTACTCAAAATATTGACCGAAGTCAAACTTGGCCTTAAAGGCCAACCTTAAGGAACCAAGTGTTCCTATACCACTCTAAACACTTCCGAATCCCGAACCACCCGCCCCCCCAAGTCATAAATCATTAAAAGCAACTACGGGGAGTCTCATTTTAGGGGAACAGGGTCCGATAACGCAAAATGACTTGTCGGGTCGTTACACCATCCTGCTCTCACAACACCACAAACTACATAGGATCTCGATACGAGTGCGAATAATCATACTGTCTCATAACCCACATGGCACAATAGAGATTACAAGGAATAGATGACGACAGAAATATCATCCAATGCTTGAAGATCCCTCTGTAAGCAACGCTATGCTGAAATGAACACATCTAGCCTGATATAGAGCGCACATTCACATCTAGATCCATCCACGGACCTCAAGTTGATTCTAGCCATACCGCATTGGGAAAATAACCTTCCAAGGATCCACAACAACCCTATTCATGACACATAAGAACATTCGTCCAATACGGAACAAACTTCCACAGTTCACAACAAAATAAATAGAGCGCCTCCAGGCCTAAGCTCTTATATTAGCAATAGTACCATAATCTCCATACTTGGTTTCAATCTTAAATCAATCAAATGACTAAATGTCACACTTATACAATATTCCCTTATGATATGCTCCCAAGACCTTCTGCACCAGGTAGCAAAGTTCAAACATCCATACCACCATCCATACAATGTTGTAAAGCGAATCGAGAATCCGCAAATCAGTACACAGCCTCTTACTCAGGGTACCGATATCAGGTGATGCTACAGATAATACCATCTTACTCTAAACATCTGAATTCTTTCCTGCTCATCCAAGCTCGTAACATACTTATCTACATTGGACCACAACTTTGATCCTCAACTTCCAATTCCCATGTCGCTCACTGCACCTAACATGCCAATATGCGAGAGTACAAGAATTCCATTGTAATTCCTGAACCACTAATAGAATAAACACTCCATCGTGTAGAAACCTTTCACTTAACTTATTTCAAGAGAACCACTGCAATACGCGACTGAATTCTCATAATCGCAGAAAATACAATCCTCAAGTAGTGATCTAAACTATTATCCCGACCCAAATCGATGGGCCGCGACGGGCACCCGGTGCCTCACCTATCCTTGCATACCATCTTGCGACTAAGGGATTCTGAACATATAATGTCATACTTTGGCCATGGCCACATTGCAAGACAATTTGCGAAGCAAACTATAAAACTGAACAGAAGCTAACGTTGATTAAACATCAATATAAAGCTGGGCCGACAAGGTCGTCATAACTACTATAGGTGACAAACCAACCAAATATACATACAAGGCCTACAAGCCCAACTTACTGCACTATCTAACAGGATATGTCTACAAGCCGCTACTGATGGATGTACTATGATCGGAACAGGGCCCCGACCTAACCATAACCCATACACATATATACACAAGATGTACACAAAACTCTAGACCCGGCAACTCAGAAAGATGTGGAGCTTACCGATAAATCTGAACTCGGGCAACACCTACTGATGAGGTCTACCCGTTAGTCTTTATGAACCTGCATGCATGAAATATGGCGTCCCCATAAAAAGGGACGTCAGTACGAAATAACGTACCCAGTATGCAAGGCAATAAAATAACTGAAAGCTGAAACTGAATTGATAATATAATAACTGAAAGTAACTGGGAGTCAAAGATGATCTGGAGATATACTTACCTAGTGATACTGACTCAACTCTATCAATATAGCAAATAAAATAGATGTCCGGCCCTATAAGGCTCGGAATGTGTAACTGCTCTGCCGTAGTAGGCTCGCGCATAGGCGCTTGGCCATACTAGGCTTTGTATCTATGCCATGCTGGGCTCTCTCATAGGTGCTCGTCCATAGTAGGCCCAATATATCAATAGGTGCCTGCCCACCGATTATAGGTCGATGGTGGGGAAAATATTGTAATATTGTATATATATATAGACCCTCCACTATCTTGACTGTTAGAAGACAATACTCAATTGAATATGAAGTCACGATAAGGGAAAGTACTGTAACTTATGAGACTAGGATAATGTATACAAATTCGGGAGTATGAACTTCTCTTTATATCTCATTATCAAACACATGTAGTTACGAGATCATGCAAAAATAAAGGAAGGGATTAACCTTAACATACCTGAGCCGAATCTCTTGACAATCCCTCTAACACACGTTAATTGCGATAACACGTAATGGCGGATCGAAGTAGGGAAAAATCATTATGATATTCTTGAGAAAGATTGTAACGACCCGACCGGTCTTTTTGAGATCCAGCGCGTCGTGCAAGAGTTGGGAGTCATGAACAGCTTCATTTCGGGTATTGTGACTTGTGGTTATTATCAGAGTTGAAATTCAGGGGGTTCGGGGTAAATTGAAAGGAAAATTCTCATTTCAGAAGCCTTAAGTTGAGGAAATTGAGTAAGACTGGAATTTTGAGTAAATTGTGATGACCCAAAAGGTCATCTTATGTAAATATAATTATGACTGTGTTCCCAGGCCCCGAAAGCCTCCATCGATCTCACCTCGATGTGCGTGCGCAGCCCGGACGCGTAGCCGGGAAGCCTTTATGTGGAAACTTGATAAAGAGTTGAATTTATGATAATTAGTTGAATAAAGTTGACTTTGGTCAACATTTTTGGTGAACGGACCCGGATTCGTGATCCGACAGTCCCAGAAGGTCCGTAGGAAAATATGGGACTTGGGCGTATGACCGGAATCGAATTCCGAGGACCCAAGTCTGAGAAATAAATTTTTAAAGGAAATTGTTTTATGAAAATATTAAAGGCTTATGAAAAATGAACCTTGATGTAAAACCTGTGCGGCCGGGCCCGTATTATGATTTCATAGCCCGGAACAGGTTCAATATATGTTATTTAAGTTATCTATGAAATTTGGTAAGAAACGGACTTGATTTGACGGGTTTCGGATCAAAATGAGAAAATTGGAGTTAATGAAGTTTTGAGGATTTTTAAAGAATTTGAAATTTGGCTTGAAATGTGATTTTATGTTCCCGAGGTCCGAATGAAATTCCGAGACCGGGAATAGTTCCGTTATGTCATTTATAACTTGTCTGCAAAATTTGAAGTCATTCCGAGTAGTATAGACCGGTTCGGCGCATTGAAGTGAATTCTAGAATTTCTTAAGTTCTTAAGTTGATTCAATTTGGTTTTGGGATTGAATTTTGAGTAAACGACCTCGGAATCAGGATCTGAAGGTTCCAGCAGGTTCGTATGATGATTTCAGACTTGGGAATATGTCCGGATCAAGATTTGGATAACCCGAGAGCGTTTCGGTGTATATTGTGGAAGTCAGCATTTTTGAAGAAATTTCCTAAGTTTGGCTTGAAGTGCATTTCAATGATATTGATGTCCGTTTGGGATTCCAAGTTTGGTAATAGCTCCGTATGGTGATTCGGGAGTTGGGAGCGCGATCGGAAGTGAATTCAGATGTCCGGAGGTCATTTTGAAATCATTTGGCTAAAGATAGAAATTTGAAGGTTTTTGAGAAGTTTGATCGAGAGTTTGACTTTTTGATATCGGGGTCGGATTCCAATTTCGAAAGTTGGAGAAGGTCCATAATATCGAATATGACTTGTGTGCAAAATTTGGGGTCAATCGGACGTGATTTGATAGGTTTCGGCATCGGATGTAGAAGTTGAAATTTCAAAGTTCATAAAGTTTGAATTTTAGTGCGATTCGAGATTTCGGCGTTGTTTGATGTGATTTGAGGCCTCGAGCGAGTTCGTATCATGTTTTGGGACATGTTGGTATAATTGGTTAAGGTCCCGAGGGCCTCGGGTGAATTTCGGAAGGTTAAAGGAATGAATTCGGGCAAAAAAGAAAAAGAATGCTGGTTCTGCAGATTTTGGACAGCAATTAGTGCACGAGGAGCCTACTTTGGAAGCTTATATATCGAAATCTATAAAAACTCTGAAACTTTTCAAAACATGAAAGTTGTAGTCCTTGCAATCTAGTTTTCAGAATATTAAACCATGCATTATTTGGACATTTGTACTAAAAGTTTCGATAGAATTTTCAGATGCACAGGGCCGACTTTGGAAGCTCATATCTTGGGATATATTAAGAGTTATATGGTGTACAACCTATCAAAATAAAGATATTCGAGTCTAGTTTCTAAATCCGCAAACCGTTTGTTATTTGGATATTTTTACAAGAAGTTATGGGTGTCTTAACAGAAGGTGTTCAACAAGGGAATTTTAATAGGATGTACAACCTGTACAGCACAAGT
>ML261001.1:943-16135 GCA_005239495.1 Nicotiana undulata
TTGAGGGAGTTTTGAGATTGCAGGGGCGTATATGTGTTCCTGATGTTGATGGCCTTCGCGAGTTAATATTGCAGGAGGCCCACAGTTCCAGGTATTCCATTCATCCGGGTGCCGCGAAGATGTACCAGGACTTGCGACAGCATTATTGGTGGCGTAGAATGAAGAAGGATATTGTGGCCTATGTAGCTCGGTGCTTGAATTGTCAGCAGGTTAAATATGAACACCAGAGACTAGGTGGTTTGATGCAGCAGATTCAGCTTCCCGAATGGAAGTGGGAGCGTATCACGATAGATTTTGTAGTTGGACACCCACAGACTCAGAAGATGGTTGATGCAGTATGGGTTGTGGTGGATAGGCTGACCAAGTCAGCACATTTCATTCCGGTGGCAGTTTCATCTTCAGCGGAGAAGTTAGCTCAGATTTATATGAGAGAGATCGTCAGATTGCACGGTGTGCCCCTATCTATTATATCAGACCGAGGTACTCAGTTTACCTCCCATTTCTGGAGAGTATTCCAGCGAGAGTTGGGCACACAGATTGAGTTGAGTACAGCATTTCATCCTCAGACGTTTTTTAAGTCCGAGCGCACTATTCAGATTTTAGAGGATATGTTGCGGGCTTGTGTTATTGATTTCGGTGGTTCATGGGATCAGTTCTTACCGTTAGCAGAGTTTGCCTACAACAACAGCTACCAGTCGAGCATTNTTGAGTACAGCATTTCATCCTCAGACGGACGGACTTTTTTAAGTCCGAGCGCACTATTCAGATTTTAGAGGATATGTTGCGGGCTTGTGTTATTGATTTCGGTGGTTCATGGGATCAGTTTTTACCGTTAGCATAGTTTGCCTACAGCAACAGCTACTAGTTGAGCATTCAGATGGCTCCGTTTGAGGCGTTGTATGGTATGCGATGTCGGTCTCCAGTCGGATGGTTCGCGCCCGGAGAGGATAAGTTATTGGGTTCCGAGTTAGTCCAGGATGCTTTGGATAAAGTGAAGATTATTCAGGATAGGCTTCGTACAGCTCAGTCCAGGCAAAAGAGCTATGCAGATCGTAGAGTTCGAGATTTGGCTTTCATGGTAGGAGACCAGGTGTTCCTCCGAGTGTCGCCTATGAAGGGCGTGATGAGGTTCGGGAAGAAGGGCAAGTTGAGCCCTAGGTATATTGGTCCATTTGAGATTTTAGAGAAAGTAGGAGAAGTGGCCTACAGACTTGCCTTGCCACCGCATTTATCAGCTGTGCATCCAGTTTTTCATGTATCTATGCTCCGGATGTATATTACAGATCCGTCTCATGTTCTTGATTTCAACGGTGTCCAATTGGACAAGGATCTGACTTATGAAGAGGAGCCAGTAGCCATACTAGATAGGCAGGTTCGACAATTGAGGTCGAAGAGTTATCCTTCGGTCCGTGTTCACTGGAGGGGTGAGCCTGCCGAGGCAGCTACATGGGAGTCCGAATCCGACATGAGGAGTCGTTATCCCCATCTATTCTCAGACTCAGGTATTTCTCTATGTCCGTTCGAGGACGAATGTTTGTTTTAGAGGTGGAGATTGTGATGACCCAAAAGTTCATCTTATGTAATTTAAGCTATATCTGTGTTTCGAGGCTCCAAGAGCCTCCGTTAGACTCACCTCATTATGCGTGCGCAGCCCGGGCGTGTAGTCGGGAAGCTATTATGTGAAAATTTGATGAAAATGAGTTTTGATAACTAATAAATGAATATAGTTGACTTTGGTCAACATTTCTGGTAAACGGACCTGGACCTATGATTCGACGGTCCCGGAAAGGTCCGTAGGAAAAATATGGGACTTGGGCATATGCTCGGAATCGAATTCCGAGGTCTCAAGCCCGAGAAATAAATTTCTAAAGGAAATTGTTTTCTGGAAATTATAAAGGATTTTGAAAATGAATAATTATGTGAATATCGTGTTACCGGGTCCGTATTATGGTTCCGGAGCCCGGAACAGGTTTATTATATATGACTTGTCTTATTTGTAAAAGTTGGTGAAAAACGGGAGTGAATTGAGTGGTTTCGGATCAAAATGAGGTTTTGAGGTTTTAAAGAACTTGAAATGTGGCTTGGAAAGTGATGTGATGTTCCCGAGATCGAAGTGAGATTCCGAGACCGGGAATAGTTCCGTGGTGTCATTTATTACTTATCTGCAAAGTTTGAAGTCATTCCGAGCAGGTTAGGCCGGTTCGATGTTTTGAAATGAATTCTAGAATTTTAAGTTCTTAAGATTTGATTAAATAAGTTTTGGGGTTTGATTTCGAGTTNTTATTTGGACGGGGGATCGGGTGGGCCCAGGTGCCTCCCGGACCCTGCGCGAGGCCAAAAACCAGCAAAAACCACTGCTGGTGCACAGCAGCTTGTGTGACCGCAGGTGCGGTTGCCCAGCCGCAGGTGCGGGACCGCCCCTGCGGTCCCAGCCTCGCAGGAGCGATCCCCAGCCTTTTGCCCAGAGTCCGTAGGCGCGAGACCGCATGCGCGATCCAGGTCCTCGCAGGCGCGTGCTTTTCCGCAGGGGCGGCCAAATCCCCGCACGAGCGGCCTCCGCAAGAGCGGATCCTTTTCCGCAGGAGCGACCCCTTTTGGGCTGGCCCAAGACCGCATGTGCGACTATTTTTCCGCACCTGCGGTACCGCAGGTGCGATCTTTTATCCGCAGGTGCGAGATTCGCCCAGTGATTTTTCCTCTTAAGTCCAAAACAGTAGACATTACGGGACTTTCCCAAATTTTCACTCCTTCCTTCTTCCCCACAACCCCTTAGTCATTTTTGACGAGCTTCATCATCACACCCTACTAGGTAATCAATTCTAATTCCATTTTCTGCCAATTAACATCATTAATCACTAGAAAACTAGGCCTAAACTCATGAAATCAATTAGGAAAGTGGGGTNATGTGCTAAGTGAATATCATGTTCATTGCATAGGTGAGGTGACGAGTACCTATGCAATGTGTGTCAAGCATGCCCGTGAGATTTTGATAGAAATTGCAGTATTTCTCCCATGTTTAGTATATTATGAGATTGTCTTTACTCGGTAATTTATTCTTGATTGAAAGTATTGTCCATTGAGTTTGAGAAAGTTTTGATACGAATGGTAATGCAAGTGTAGAGTACGTGATTGAGATAATTGGTTATAGGTGAGACCCTTGCCGGGCATTTTCTTGAGTTCTACTTGATGTTTCCCCCTTGCCGGGCATTTATAGGTGGGAATTTTGGTCGTGACATATTGACCCCTAGCAAGTGTCAAAGTCGACCTCTCGTCACTACCTCTGTGAGGTTAGGCGGGATACTTATTGAGTACACGTTTTTTTCGTACTCATGCTACACTTGCTGTGGATTTTTATTGCACAGGTACATTCATAGCAATGTGGCTGACTTGGAGACTTAGACGAGCTGCACCATCCGAAGATGACCCGCAACCGACAGAGTCTCCCTCAGATATATTGTATTTATTTTTATTTTAAATTCCTTGTCAAGTTTGTATTCCGGACACGTATTGTAGTATATGTATAATTCTTAGAAAAATTTGCTCATGCACTTGTGACACCGGGTTCTGGGATTTATTATGTGATTTATTCACTATTTAAAACTTTGCT
This sequence comes from Nicotiana undulata, assembly GCA_005239495.1. NCBI lineage: Eukaryota > Viridiplantae > Streptophyta > Magnoliopsida > Solanales > Solanaceae > Nicotiana > Nicotiana undulata. Next base: position 4,551 of record ML261001.1, read on the forward strand.
AAGGATGTTATTGTTTACTTAGTAGAAGTTCGATAATTATTATTTAAGAAAATGGGAAGGGATGATGTCAAAATATTATAATAAAGATTTCATTAATTATTAAGTGTTGGCTTGCCTGACCGTGGGGTCCGACGCCATTACGACCTTTATGGATTTTGGGTCGAGACAACATGGTATCAAAGCACTAGGTTCCCTTAGGTTTCACGAGTCATGAGCAAGTCTAATAGAGTCTTACAGATCGGTACGGAGACGTTTATACTTATCTTCGAGAGGCTACCGGGCTGTTAAGAGTACTTCCCTTCTTGATTCCTTATCGTGCGGTTTGATTCCTTTGAGGCTTATGCCTACGGTTCTTCCTACTCAATCTTATGCGTCGCGAAGCGCTTGTTATAAATCAGGGATTTGCGGAATTGTAATGGTACTACAGATAAGGTGCGATAAGTTTCTCCCTGCGTAGTTGTTGGGCTATTGTCGTCGCCTTGTGAAAGGATATTCTATCATTTCGGCTTGGTAGCTGCACTCCTAAGAGCTTGGAGGCTATGCAGATCGCTATGATACTTACGATTGCTTATCACGCGGTGTTGATATGATGGTGGAATGCATGCCCCTATGTCGGGGTAATGAATGACTTGAGGGGAGGTCTTCTCAGAGCGTGATTTCAAGATTTCAGTATTTAGTTTCGGCGGAGAAAAGGCAATTGGACCATGAATGGTCAGGTTTTGGTTGATAAAGTAGTAAGACTTGGTGTTTTCAAGTGAGGTGGAATATTCACCTGTGATGTGATATCGTCGTCTTGATCGAAAATAATGTGTTAGGTTTGCCAGTGCTATAGTTTCTTCGGTTGCATGGGGTTAGAGTAGTGTGAAGTAGTATTGAAGAAGCGGCTGTCAGAGATCATGGTGTGCGGTGGTTTAGGATTTGAATAAGTATTTCTAATGTAGGCGACTCGAGAAAGATGATCTTCAGAAATGTTTAAAGTTGTGGTGATCTGCTGGTTTAGGTGCTACAGAGAATGATATTGAATTGAGGCAACAACTGGGCAGCATGCGATGAAGGAAGACATGCAAGAAGTGTCAGGTGGTGGAAATTTCTAAAAGGCCAGGTGTAAGAAACGGAAGTCAGGTAATTGCTTGAAGGGGTGAGTTTAACTAAAGTAGGAGAGGGGCAGCGTAGCGTATGAGTTCTGGGGTAAGATAGATGCTCATCTTGAGGAGGAGTTTGAAGTGATTTGAGAATTTTCATGGACGGTGATTGGGTCCACGGGCTTAAATTGAAATGTTTGTTATTTCGGCAAAGGTTGGATACAACAAAGAGGAGTTGTTAGGGATGAAGAAGGATGCAATATGGCAATGAATTTGAAAATATTGTCGTGCATTTAATGGATGCCCATGAGGAGCGAACGGACTAGTAAAGTTGGTAAATGAAGAAGGGCGTAGGATGGGGTATTGATGTCGTAGAGATTGTGTAATACAACGTCGTTGGAAGGTGTCAGTTGGTAATTTCCACAGGTGGGTTATCTTCTGTGAGCAGGTTAGCGGTTGTGTGGTTGGCAAGTTGCTGCGAGGAATTCTAGTCGCTATTTGGTAGGAGGTTGAATACGTGAATGCTGCTAGAGAATTTGAGTATTCTTGGAATGCTAACAGGAGAATTTAGAAGAATTTGACGGGTTGGTTGAGCAAGATCATGCCACCAATGAAGAAAGGATTTCGGAGGGGTCTAGAGTGGTGCAAGGAGTAGCTTCACGCTAAGTGGGAGAGCCCCACCGCCTGCAATTGGATTGGATGATTATCTTCTCATGGGGTTGCGGATTGTCGGTGTATTTTTAAGTTATTACAGCTAAGGGTAAAGGAGTAAAATGGTAGTATCGCATGGGCCTTGATAAAGGTGTGCAAGAGTTGACCTGATGGACCAGGGTTAGGCTTTGGAAGATTCAGAATTTATGTTTAATGCATAGGCAAGTTATCAGGGTAGTGACTCAGTCGTGTGCTTCAGTGAGAGGGTGTTCGTGTGCTAAAAGAGCCTGGGAGTTGATTGTATTCGGGGCCTAGTCATAGTGGGTGACTCTCAATAGTGGTCCTAATGAATTTAAAAGTTAAGAATGCGGTGCTTACGGGTTTCATGTCCGCAGTATGGCTAAGAGTCGGGCCTTGCAACAGATTGTGATAGGAGGCCTGGAAGGTTCCATGATGTTTTCGATTTGCATTACAACATTGGAGGAATGAGAGAAATGAACTCCGGATTTGTAGAAAGATTATCAGGATGAGTATATCAGTTGGAGATGTGAATACGCACAAGGAGGGTATGAGATGGTTTGTGGGATTGAGACAGCATGGTCTCGTGAATCAAGGCCACTTAGGACGAGTGAGGACTGAGTTCGTTATGCGTTGAATGGAGTTATTATTATTTCTGAGGCAATTAAGGATAACTGAAAGAAGATAAATTGGTTAGCCATGTTTGAAATGGCTCATGTACGACAGTGATCAGTTCCTTCAGTGTGATTAAGTTATGCATGTGGTTTGTGACGGTGTGTGTGAGGTCAGTCGGCCGCCGTAATAGATTTTGTTTGGAAGCATTCAAGTATTATGGCTTGTTAGGTGTAGGCGGATCCTGGAAGGGTTATGGTGGTATAGACTATTCCTTGAGGATTTGCCTGTTTTGTGATTATGAGAATTCACTGGCGTGTTGTTATGGTTCTCTTGAGTTGAGGTAAGTAAAAGGTTTCTATGTGATGAAGTGTTCACCCTATTAGTGATTCAGGAGTTATGATGGAATTCTTGCGCAATTTCATATTGGCATGTCAGGTGCAGTAAGCAGTATGTAACTTGAAGTAAGGATCAAGATTGTGGTTCGGTGTTAACAAGGATGTCATGAGCTCGGATGAGCAAGAAACGTGATTTGAATGTTTAGAGTAAGTTGGTGTTGTCTTCAGTGTCGCCTGAGATCGGTGTTTGGTGAAAGGGGCTTGTACCCTGGTCATGGTTCTTGATTTGTTTTACAACGTTAGTGTGGTCGGTGGTGTGGATGTGCAGACTTGCTACCTTGTGTGGAAGGTCATAGGAGCGTGACCACGGGAAGATGGTATAAGTGTGACATGTAGTCACCTGATTGATTGAAGATTTAGACCAAGTATAAAGAAGTGTAATATTGCTTAATTGAGAATTTATGCCTGGAAGGCGTTCAGTTCATTGTGTTGTGGATTGTGGGGTGTTTGTCCCGACTATGATGGTTGTGCTTACGTGTTATGAGAAGAAGTGGGTTATTATGGACCCGGGTAAGGCTATCAGTCTAGTGCAGCGCGAGCAAAATCGGCTTGAGGGTTGTGAATGGATTAAAAAAAAGGGTGTGGGCTCCATGTGAGTCATGTGTGTTCATTTCAGTATGGCTCTTCCCAAGGAGGGGATTTGGAATATCAGGTGTTGTTCCGTCTTCGTCCAATTCATCTAATATTATGATTGTGCCGTGTGAGTTGTGAAACAACTTGATAATTTCCTATGTGCTGAGTTTCCGCGTATTGATGATGTTATGTGAGCAGGAGAGCTCTTGAGATTCAGAATATATATATCGCACCTCAGTTGTGCTTAAGTTTCGTAGCATATGGCTCTATCAGTCTCCCCAGGATGGTATTATGCACTTAGCGTGCTTGTGGCCGATATTCAGTAATTTGTAATAGTGAGCAATTCATCTCCGTGTATATCTCCTTATGTGAATTTTATGATGGGATCGGGTGGCACGCTGCCACGGGTATGTTATTTGGATCGGGTTGCACGCCGCAACAGTGTGATGTTGAGTACGGTTCCCTGTAATTATTTTTCTTGTGTTTTACTTCCTATTTTCTGAGGAAAGTTCATATTTGTTGCTTGAGTCGAGTAGTCCCTTCCTGAGTCATTTCCTTATGCATCATGTTCGAGTTGAGGCATATTGGTGCATTGTGGAATCATGTGAGACTGTTAGTCATGTCTAGGGTGATTTATTTCCTGAGCAGTTCATACTGGTGAGACGAGATTATGGATTAGGGATCAGCGCGATAAGATCTTTGTGAAGTATATTAAAGAACAAATACCAGTATTTGGTTAGTATTGAGATGATGATTTTAGTCGAGAGGAAAGGTTCAATGTTTGGTGAACTCTGCAGTTGGTTAGAAATTTCTACACATCTCCTCCGTTGTGGTGGTATCGTCAACATTATAGCAGGGTGTATATATATGTGCCTTGAGGTACATTGGGAGCATCAGGTTCGGGGAGTTTTGGCTATTAAGGTTCAGGGAATGTCATTGTGGTTAGATGATGAATTATGCGGTGCATGGTGCTAATTCAGCAAAGGTATGCAGTCATGTTCTGGTACATCGGGGGTAGTTGATACGGGTTCATATATTGGAAATAGGCCTGACAGAGGATTTCGGATGTTGGAAACTTGGTTCTAAGGCCCATTTGCCTAGATAAAAGAGGATATCTTTAGAATTGTTCGAGCAAGTGTACTCAACTGGGTTGTGGTAGCACAGGAAAGTGCACGAAGTGTTAAACAGTGATTTCAGATAACTCTAGAACAGTTCTTAGCACGTTCGAGGATGAACGTATGTTTAAGTGGGAGAGAATGTAACGACCCGACCGGTCATTTTGAGCTCTAGCGCATCATTCAGTGGTTTGAGGACATGGGCAACTTTGTTTCGGGTGTTATGACTTGTAGGCATGGTCGGAACTGAATTTCGGGAAGTTCGGAATCGAATTGGAGGGAAAGTTCTCATTTCGGAAGCCTTAAGTTGGAAGAATTGACTAAGATTGAATTTTTTAGTAAAAGACCTCCGAATCAGGATTTGAAGGTTCCAGCAGGTTCGTATGATGATTTCGGACTGGGGCGTATGTTCGGATCGGGTTTTGGATAACCTGGGAGCGTTTCAGCGTATTTTGTGAAAGTTAGTATTTTATAAGAAAATTCCTAGGTCTGGGTTGAAGTGCATTGTAGTGATATTGATACCCGTTTTGGATTCCGAGTCTGGGAATAGCTCTGTATGGTGATTCTGGAGTTGGTAGTGCAATCGGAAGTGAATTCGGATGTCCGTAGGTTATTTTGAAGTCATTTGGCTAAAGATAGAAATTTGAAGGTTTTTGAGAAATTCGACCGGAAGTGGAAATTTTGATATCGAGGTCGGAATGAGATTCCGAAAGTTAGAGCATGTCTGTAATGTTGAATGTGACTTGCGTGCAAAATTTGGGGTCAATCGGACGTGATTTGATGGGTTTCGGCATCGGATGTAGAAGTGTGAAATTTCTAAGTTCATAAAGATTGAATTGGCGTGTGATTCGTTGTTTTGATGTTATTTGATGTGATTTGAGGCCTCGAGCACGTCCGCATTATGTTTTGGAGCATGTTGGTGTAATTGGACGGGGTCCCGGGGGCCTCACATGGATTCAGGGTGGTTAATGGATCAAATTTGGAGTTCAGAGGAAGCTGAGGTTGTTTTCATCTGGTGTGACCGCACCTGCGAGGTTCTGACCGCAGGTGCGACTGTTGTGTCGCAGAAGCGGATAAGGGGAGGCTTGGATGAAGGCCTCAAGTCCGAGGATATTTCCTCACCTGCGGATGCGCAGATACTGTTAAGGGAGCGCAGATGCGGAGCCTGACTGGGAAGGAGGAAATTGCAGGTGCAGAGGATTTGGGCGCACCTGCGGGAACGCAGGTGCGGGCGAGGAGACCGCATGTGCGAAAAGGGCGGAGGCAGTGTAGTGTTTTAAAAATGGGAAATTGGCCATTTCCTTCATTTCTCTTATTTGGCTTGGACGATTTTGGAGAGCTCAAGGAGGGATTTTCTTCAAGGATCACAAGGTAAGTTATTCCTACTCATTTCAAGTTACATACATGGTTTAGGTACGAATTTAAGTGTGGGAATTTGTAGAAATTATGGGATTTGGAAGAAAACCTAGAATTTGCATTTTTGGATTTTGCCCACGAATTTGAGCATGAAATTAGAGTAAATTATATATTTGAGTTAGTAAGACTATGGGTAGAGTTTATCTTCGAGAAATTTCGGAATCCGGGCACGTGGGCCCGAGGGCAATTTGGTCAACTTTTCGAGTGGTGTTTGGAATTTATATAATTTGAATTGTTACAATTATTAGAGTACATTTTTATTGGTTTGCCCGTTATTTGGCTAGTTTTGGAGCGTTGTGCGTTGATTTGAGTTATCGAAGGGCTTGGAGGCCGGTTATGAATCTTCGGAGCGAGGTAAGTCTCCTTTCTAACTTTGTGAGGGGTAATTGTCCCCATAGGTGAACTAAATAAATGTGTGCTACTATTTGTGGGGGCTACGTACGCACGAAGTGACGGGAGTCCGTGCGTAGCTACTATTATGCTTGTCCGGGTAGTCTAGGACCCAAAGCATGTTTTATTTGTCATATTTGTAACCTTATTGATAAAATTGAAAATGACTTAAATCCTATCGAATTTGATAAATGAATTTCTGGAAAAGACTTAAATGCTATTTTTAATATATATATATATATATATATATATATACATTCCGCGAGCAGAGTGATTCTTTCCACTACTCTCATGGGAGCGGGACGTACGCCACGACGGTGAATAGATGCATCTATGGTTCGAGTCGTTCGACCCTTCGGCAGTGCACAGTTTATTATTGTCAGTCCGTTCGACCCTCGGCATTTCCTGCGCATGATATATACTATAAATACCAACTGTGACTTGGACTGTTAAATTGCCTTGAAAAATGTAAACTGCTAAATGATATGACGAAAAATTGAGAATTTATGAATTTATGGAAATAATGTTTCTTTCTTGTCATTATTTGTTACTTGATTTTAATACCCATGTTGATTTCATACATTGGTTATATTGTATTGACTCCTAGAAAGTGTCAAATCGACCTCTCGTCACTACCTCTCTGAGGTTAGGCGAGATACTTACTGAGTACACGTTGTTTTCGTACTCATGCTACACTTGCTGTGCATTTTTATTGCACAAGTACATTCATAGCAATGTGGCTGACTTGGAGACTTAGACGAGCTGCGCCATACGGAGACGACCCACAGCCGACAGAGTCTCCCTCAGACATATTGTATTTATTTTTATTTTAAATTCCTTGTCCAGTTTGTATTCCGGACAAGTATTGTAGTATCTGTATAATTCTTAGAAAATTTGCTCATGCACTTGTGACACCGGGTTCTGGGATTTATTATGTGATTTATTCACTATTTAAAAATTTGCTAAGGATGTTATTGTTTACTTAGTAGAAGTTCGAGTGGTGGAGGCCAGGGTGAGGAGGTGCGTGTCTATTTCCGAGAATCAGTTTGGATTCATACCGGGGCGTTCGACCACGGAAGCGATTCATCTGGTAAAGATATTAGTAGAGCAGTACTGTGAAAGGAAGAAGGATTTGCATATGGTGTTTATTGACCTTGAGAAGGCATACGATAAAGTTCCGAGGGAGGTCCTATGGAGGTGCTTGGAGGTTAGTGGCGTTCCGGTAGCGTACATTTGGGTGATTAAGGATATGTATGATGATGCTAAGACTCGGGTGAGGGCTGGGTAGTGACTCAGACCATTTCCCTTTGATGATGGGGTTGCACCAGGGATCGTCTCTAAGCCCATTTTTGTTTGCCTTGGCGATAAATGTACTGCCGCGGCACATCCAAGGGGAGGTGCCTTGGTGCATGCTATTTGCCGATGATATAGTGTTGATTGACGAGATGCGTAGCGGAGTTAACGCGAGGTTAGAGGTTTGGAGACATACCTTGGAGTCTAAAGGTTTCAAACTGAGTATAACCAAGACAGAATACTTAGAGTGCAAATTCAGTGAGACCCATGATGCAGACGTAGAGGTTAAGCTTGATGCTCAAGTTATCCCCAGGAGAGCGAGTTTTAAGTATCTTAGGTCTATTATCCAGGGTAATGGAGAGATTGACGAAGATGTCACATATCGCATCGGAGCGGGGTGGATGAAGTGGAGGCTCGCTGCCGGTGTTCTATGTGATATGAGTGTGCCATTAAGACTTAAGGGTAAGTTTTATCGAGTGGTGGTTCGACCCACTATGCTGTATGGGGTTGAGTGTTGGCCAGTCAAGAACTCCCACGTATAGAATATGAGAGTAGCAGAGATGAGGATGTTGAGATGGAGGTGTGGGTGTACCAGACGATAGGATTAAGAATGAAGTTATCCGGGACAAGTGGGAGTAGCCTCCGTGGAGGACAAGATTCGGGAGTTATGACTAATATGGTTCGGACATGTTAGGAGAAGAAGCATTGGTGCTCCTGTCAGGAGGTGTGAGAGGTTGGCCATGGAGAGTTTGAGAAGGGGTGGAGGCAGGCCTAAGAAGTACTGGGGAGAAGTGATTAGGCAGGACATGGCGTTGCTTCAGCTCACTGAGGACATGACACTTGATAGGAGGGTGTGGAGGTCGAGGATTAAGGTAGAAGGTTAGTAGGTAGTTTATAGTGTCCACCGATAGGCTTAGTATCATGCATTTCCCTTCATATTCTTAGATTTTATTACGATATGTGGTTTTGTTTGCCTCGGGTATTGTATTCCCTTTTTTATTACGGTAAGTAGTTTCCTTCGCCAAAGGTATTGTATTCCCTTTTGATTACGGTATTTTTTCATTTTTTATTTTTTATTTTTTATTTTTCTTCTTGCCCTTCATGAGCCGAGGGTCTATTGGAAACAACCTCTCTACCTGCAATAGGTAGGAGTAAGGTTTGCGTACAGACTACCCTTCCCAGACCCCACATGTTGGGATCAAACTGGGTTTGTTGTTGTTGTTCTAGTAGAAATTCGATAATTATTATTTAAGAAAATGGAAAGGGATGATTTCAAAATATTAGGTAGTGACAACGTGGTATCAGAGCACTAGGTTCACTTAAGTTTCATGAGTCATGAGCAAGTCTAGTAGAGTCTTGCGGATCAGTACGGAGACGTCTGTACTTATCTTCAAGAGGCTACCGGGCTGTTAGGAGTACTTCCCTTCTTGATTCCTCATCGTGCGATTTGATTCCTTTGAGGCTTATGCCTAAGTTTCTTCCTACTCAATCTTACGTGTCGCGAAGCGCTTGCTATAAATCAGGGATTTGAGGAATTGTAATGGTACTACAGATAAGGTGCGAGATGTTTCTCCCTGCGTAGTTGTTGGGCTATTGTCGTCGCCTTGTGGAAGGATATTCTGTCATTTCAGCTTGGTAGCTGCACTCCTGAGAGCTTGGAGGCTATGCAGATTGCTATGATGCTTACGATTGGTTATCGCGCAGTGTTGATATGATGGTAGAATGCATGCCCCTATGTCGGGGTAATGAATGACTTGAGGGGAGGTCTTCTCAGAGCGTGATTTCAAGATTTCAGTATTTAGTTTCGGCGGAGGAAAGGCAATTGGACCATGAATGGTCAGGTTTTGGTTGATAAAGTAGTAAGACTTGGTGTTTTCAAGTGAGGTGGAATATTCACCTGTGATGTGATATCGTCGTCTTGATCGAAAATAATGTGTTAAGTTGCCAGTGCTATAGTTTCTTCGGTTGCATGGGGTCAGAGTAGTGTGAAGTAGTATTGAAGAAGCGGCTCTCAGAGATCGTGGTGTGTGGTGGTTTAGGATTTGAATAAGTATTTCTAATGTAGTCGACTCGAGAAATATGATCTTCGGAAATGTTTAAAGTTGTGGTGATCTGTTGGTTTAGGTGCTACAGATAATGATATTGAATTGAGGTAACAAGTGGGCAGCATACGATAAAGGAAGACATGCGAGAAGTGTCAGGTGGCGAAAATTTCTAAAAGGCCAGGTGTAAGAAACGGAAGTCAGGTAATTGCTTGAAGGGGTGAGTTTAACTAAAGTAGGAGAGGGGCAGCGTAGCGTATGAGTTCTGGGGTAAGATAGATGCTCATCTTGAGGAGGAGTTTTAAGTGATTTGAGAATTTTCGTGGATGGTGATTGGGTCCACGAGTTTAAATTGAAATGTTGGTTATTTCGGCGAAGGTTGGATACAACATAGAAGAGTTGTTAGGGATGAAGAAGGATGCAATATGGCGGTGAATTTGAAGATATTGTCGCGCATTTAATGGATGTCCATGTGGAGCGGACGGACTAGTAAACTTGGTAAATGAAGAAGAGCGTAGGATGGGGTATTGATGTCGTAGAGATTGTGCAATACAACGTTGTTGGAAGGTGTCAGTTGGTAATTTCCACAGGTGGGTTATCTCCTGTGAGCAGGTTAGCGGTTGCCTGACCGTGGGGTCCGGCGCCATCACGACCTTTATGGATTTTGGGTCGTGACAAAGAATTTTCATGGAAAAAATTGAGGGTTTGGGTAGAATTAGGGAATTTTGTAAAAATCGAATATTTACCTCGAATTGAGGTCATATTTGGAAACTAACTGTATATTCGGGCTCGTGGGTGAATGTGTAATCGTAATCTGGTCCAAACCTCGAGTTTGGACCAAGAGGGCCCGGGTTTTAACTTTTTGAGAAAAACTTAGGAAAAATTATAATTTTCAGTAAAGTTAGTTCCTTTAGCGTTAATTAATGATATTAAGTTAATTATGGTTAGATTCGAGGGTATTGGAGGTGAATTCAAAAGGAAAAGCTATAATTGAGCAGTGAGTGGCCTGCAAAATTAAGGTAAGTGCTTGGTTTAACCTTGACTTGAGGGAATAGGAATTTCAACTTAATTGTTATGTGAAAATGCATGTGTGTGGTGTATAGGTGAGGTGACGAGTATCTATGCACCACCAAATGGTCTGCTTACATGATCCCTTCCCCGTTTCCAATTTAATTGCTTCATGTTTTTAATTGTTTCATGTTCATTGTAGTTTGTATAATTACTTGGCTTGTTATATTATTGTTAAGTCTCATTGCAATTATTTTTGGGAAAGTATTAGTTGTTTTCCTTGGTTTCATTATGATACATAAAGACTGAGTGGGTTGACACTGTTTTATGAGATGTATATATATATATATATATACATATATATATATATATATATATATATATATATATATATATATATATATATATATATATATATATATATATATATATATATATATATTCATGTTGGTTTCATTTTGAGATATTATTGATGAAGTTTATGAGAAATATTGTTTACTGTTTATGACTGTTGAGACAAAAGTATTGTGAAAGGCTTGACCTGAATTGTGAAAGTTTTTAGTAAATAAATTGATAGTGATAAGGGTGGATAATAAAATAGTGATAAGGGTGGACATGCAAGATAAAAGATAGTGATAAGGATTGACAAGTGAAATAAACGATAGTGATAAGGGTGGACATGTGGGATCGGGTTGCACGCCGCAACAAGCAAGTGATAAGGGAGGACATTTATGTTTTATTGATTTTAAATACAAAGATTTGGAAAATTTACTGTTTTACTCTACTATTTCTCATATTATGCACCTTTGGTTATTTTAAAGTGAAGTTGGGAACTTTGAAAATTCGTGTGAGATCTTGGTTATAGCTGAGGCCTGGAATAGGCGACTGAGTTATTTTATTTATTGTTTAAGTTTATCTTTCTTTTTGGTGTAGAATTGTTTTATTGCTTTATTATATATATATATATATATATATATATATATATAT
>ML261002.1:0-14648 GCA_005239495.1 Nicotiana undulata
TTCTATATCATTATCATCACCGTCTGATGAATCTTCATTATCAAGACGGTAATGAGAAGGGTCGTTTCGTAGTGGATGAGAAGAACGATCACGGGGAGGACGGGAGGAACTAACACGGGGAGGACGGAAGGAACGCTCACGTTCAATTTGAGCCTCTGGCGATGACTCGCGATATCGGGGAATCGGAAAAGCTCCAGAAGCTAGGAGAGATTTAAGCTGAGCTTGCATGCCTTGGTACTGAGCTTGCATGCTAACGTACTGAGCATCTCTAAGCCTTTCTCGTTCCTTGGATGCTTCTAGCTCGCTTGTGAGCTTTGTCAGTCTCCCGCATAGCAGAGAGGCTCTCCCCATCAAGTTGCTCGGCTTGCGAGGAAGTTCCTATTCCTTGTATTCCACAGTGATAGCGGTGGAACTTCTTATTAGGAAGCCCGTATACCTTCCCATATTTTGCACCACCGCCGCCTGCATCCATAGTCTTTCTGCATCCTCCTCCGAAATATGGATTGGCTCGCCCGACTCATTAGGTGGCTGACTGCGTATGAATTCCTCCATGTCAGCTCTGAAGCGATCCTATAGGAAATTTTTTATTTAATCAGTATTTGAAAGATTATATTAGAGTATATCAGAATACTTAATGAAAAGAGAAAACTTACATGTACAGTCGATGATCGGTGTCACACCTCCTTTTTACTACCCTCGGGAAGGGTATAAGGGATTTTTCCAATTAAAGTGACAATAATCGAAACAGGATTATTTTATTAAAATTCAGAGTCTCCACTTGGAATAATTTATGGTGTCCCAAGTCACCGGTTTAAATCCCGAGTCGAGGAAAAATTGACTCTGTTTTACAGTCTGCGAACACAGAAATCCGGGTAAGGAATTATGTTAACCCGAGAGAAGGTGTTAGGCTTTCCCGAGTTCCGTGGTTTTAGCACGGTTGCTCAACTATTATTATTGGCCTAATTATCTGATTATTTACACATTTAGAACCTATTTTGCATTTTAACTTTAACCGCTTTAATAATCCAATTGTTATGCGACTAATTATTTGGTTACACATTGCGAATTATGCCACGGGAATCGTACCCACAATCCGTAACGTGTTTATTTTATTAAACTTAAATTGTGGCCGGGTCACATAAATGTACCCCCGGATTTTAGTAGTCAAGCGTCACAACTACGTCACGGGAACCGTACCCGTAGCTATGACAATTATTTAATTAACGTGCCTAGAACAAACTACGAGATTTCAAGGAATTATTAACGAACCTTTGATTCTATATTTTGTACTCAAACTCTGCATTTGAATTAGTTGATGAGGAAAGAGCCCAGGTGGTCTATTAGATTCAGAGTAGAATTATAGAAGTCTTTAATTGGTATCCTCATATACTTAACAAAATACTACTGGTGTAACCAAAGTATCTGCTACTCCAAAGGAAAAATATGACATAGCATGACATAAATACTAAATCAGTACACAGGATTGAAATGAAAAATTTATGAATCACCCATTTAACATGCTAAATCAAAACTGTATCTACGTATGTGAAAACAAGGAATTAAAAATATGCCAAGTTCAAAAAAAACATATGAAGATTCCAAAATCAGTAGAGAAGGAAATGAATAGATTCACTCTATCATTTCGTAACATGCTAAATCAAAAATGAAGATTCAAAAATCAGTACAAAAAAAACATATGAAGACAGAGAGCAAGAACTTTTGCATTAATTAAAAGTCGGATAGGAATTGAACCTCGATGATTTCGTAAGTATTTGATTATCAACAAAGTTCGAAATGAATAGATCAGCAGTGCATGTCCCTATGAAATGAAGACGATACTTCTGACCGGAACTACGACCAACGACCTCAACCTTGAACCGGATAACTCGAACGTGAATCCGAACGGAACTCGACGGGAGATGGGAACCTCTGTCTAACCTCAATCGGCGAACCTAACGAGAACTCGACTTCAAGCTTAGCCAACACTCAGATCTCTCAACCAAATCCCGTTTTCATTACATAACCTCGAACTGATTTGAGATCTAAGACTGGTGGCTAATGATTCGCCGGATTCCGGCGTTTTCCGCAAAGAGACAAGGGGTACGGATGCTTTTGTGCGTGTGAAAATGGTGGTGAAGAAGAAGAGCTGTTGTTACGGGGTTTTTTGTGGTGGTTGTCTGGCAGCGTGAAGGTGGAGCAGGGAGGCGACTGGGGTGGTGTCAGCGCCTGTAGGTGTTCTGGGGTGAAGGGAGATGAAGAGGGGCGGCTGGAGGCGTGAGGGCAGGAGGTCCGACGGCGCGGGTTGAGGGCGTTCAGGAGGAGGGAGGCCGGCGGTTGGCCTGTGAGGGAGATGGGAGTTGCTGTGTTTTTTCTCTTTTGTGTCGATAGTCTCCTCCCTATAGAGATAGGGTGTGTCCGTTGTTAAAATGGTCTCCTCCCTCTTCCTAATGCTAGGGTATTAGTTAGGTTGATGGGTATTGGGCTAAGGGGAGTGGGCTTGGGAATTGAGTTGGGTCAAAGTCTTGTTGGATTTTAGTTTTGGGCTAGGAAGACTAGAAAAATATAATGTGTTTATAAAATAAAACCTACTCTTAATTAATTATATATACTACTAAAATAAAACTAAATATTAAGAATGAAAAATATTTTTGTAATTTTCATTTTTGTGCTTAAGATAAAGGAAAGGGGATATTAGGCCTAGACAAGATATTTAAACGCTAAATTGTATAAAATATTTGGGAGGGTCAAAATTCACGCGTCTACATCTGCCCCTCTTTGATTGGAAACATGAAGAGTTTTCAGACAAAGAACGACGAGATAAGTTATTTTTGACCCGACACTTATTCAGAGAGAGATAAAACTAATAGAAAGGAGAATGTGACCGAGCCCTGGTATTTGAGCTGCCTACATATCCTTGGCTATAAAGGAATCAGGCCACGTGTAGTTCAGAGGTAGGAAGAGTGATGGAGTATACCGAGGTGAAAAGCCAATTGAGGTTTCGTTCCGCCGAGGTTCCGGTCCGCGGCTCTGTTATTACATCAAAATCAAAAATGAAAAAGACTAACTAAACCTGTCAACTATGAGTTACAAGATTCCTATCTATAAGTCTTCTGAAGCTTGATCTTGAGTCTTGAATGTTCTTCATGCAGACTTTAAATTTGAACCTTGGCGCTTGCTAGTTGCAGGTGCTGATTTATTCTTCCACGGCTTCGACGAAGCACGACGGGACATGAAAAGCTTGTGACTCAGTCATGTATTGAGCAATCCATATCTTGTCTCCGCTTCTGCACTTGGATACTTCTTTTTTTTGTTTTTCTTCTTTTATTCTAGATTGAGACTACTTCTGTTGATCATCTCGTATTGTCGACTCGCATTCTTGGGCGAGCTTCTGTTGTTGCTAACACGAATTTAATTCTGAAATGGGTTCCCTTGTTTTCCAGGTGGGTGCCTGATTTCCACAACTCGAACTGTATTCCCTTGTTCTCCAGTGGGCGCCTGATTGCCAAAAACTTGAACTGTATTCCCTTGTTCTCCAGGTGGGCGCCTGATTGCCAAAAACTTGAACTGTATTCCCTTGTTCTCCAGGTGGGCGCCTAATTGCCAAAACTTGAATTGTATTCCCTTGTTCTCTAGGTGGGCGCATGATTGCCAAAACCTTGAACTGTATTCCCTTGTTCTCCAGGTGGGCGCCTGATTGCCAAAACTTGAACTATATTTCCTTGTTCTCCAGGTGGGCGCCTGATTGCCAAAACTTGAATTGTATTCCCTTGTTCTCCAGGTGGGCGCCTGATTGCCAAAAACTTGAAATGTATTCCCTTGTTCTCCAGGTGGGCGCTTGATTACCAGAACTTTAATTGTGTTCCCTTGTTCTCCAGGTGGGCGCCTGATTACCAAAAACTTGAATTGTATTCCCTTGTTCTCCAAGTGGGCGCCTGATTTCCAAAACTCGAACTTGAAAACCGAATGCCGAGCCCGTTCTTCAGGCCGGCTCTTGATGCCTCTCTGACTTGAACTTGTAATATGAAATTTGACCCTATTCTTCAGGAGGGATCCTCCTGATGCCCCCCTGACTTGAAATTGTAAACTGAAAGCTGACCCTAATCTTCATGCAGGGTTTTCCTGATGCCTCTCCGACTTGAACTTTAAAGTTGACCCTATTCTTCAGGCGGGATTCTCCTGATGCCTCCCTGACTTGAAATTGTAAACCAAAAGCTGACCCTGTTCTTCAGGCGGGGTTCTCCTGATGCCTCTCTGACTTGAACTTGAAAGTTGACCCTGTTCTTCAGGCGGGTTCCTGATGCCTCTCTGACTTGAAAATTGAAAGTTGCCCTTGTTCTTCAGGTGGGCTCTCTTGATTCTTCTTGAACTAGGAAATTGAAAGTTAAACACTGACCCTGTTCTTCAGGCGGGCTCCTGATGCCTATTGAAATTGAAAATGTAAATCGAACGTTGACCCTGTTCTCCCGGCGGGTGCCTGCAGTCACAACAAAACGGACAAAACAAAGAAAATTTTCTGCCCCAGTTTGTACTAGGAACATTTGTGAGTGTTAGTTGAATCATGTTACCCAAATCTCTAAGAATTTAAACTAAATCTCATTATCCAGGAGGGTCCTGAAAATTTCAAACTGAATCTCATCTTAAGAATGGAAACTTTGAAACCAACTATATTTCCTCAAAGTAGAACTTAATGCTAGATCTTGTTACTCATGGATGTTTTGAATTTTAACTAAGTCCCATTGTCCAGGAGGGTCCTGAGAACTTCAAATTAAATCCCATTATCCAAGCGGGTCCTGAGAACTCGAAAACTAAATCCCATTATCCAGGAGGTCCTGAGAACTTGAAAACTAATTCCCATTATCCAGGAGGGTCCTGAAAACTTAAAATGTACTTACCTGAGCCATGCTCTCTTTTCTGGATGATCTCTGCAGAAAGAAAAAAAATGCCTTGCCCCTGAACCATGCTTTCCTCATGGAGGGTCCCTGCAAATTAGACAATTTTTCTTGCCCCTGTTTCAGACAAATAAAATCTTGTTAGTTTGAAAACGTGGTGGTTAGTTTGTGGCATCATTGCTGAGTGTCTGCTTCTGCCACTGCCATGCTTCATCCTGATTAGCTGCCTCGGGCTAGCAAGGAATTGTTTGACCTCTTGATCAAAATTGGACCACAGAACCTCTGAATGACCTGAATCTCTTACATTCACTTATTTCCTTGTGTTTTCATTCTGAAAGTTGCTGAATCTTTGTATTTTCTCGAAATTCAAGAATCACCTTATCACCTGAACTTCAGTTATCACCATACTGGTCATTCTGAATCATGTCACTTGTGATGTGCTTGGCCGAACTCCGCTTTGTGCAATTTAAAAGCTGGCAGTAGGCTTTGGAATTCTTTCCTGCTTGTTCAACAAGGGCTAACTCGAAAGAGACTCATAAAGATAGACTCAAATAGCACGATGAAGTGATTTTTGGCAGAAGGAACGAAGGAAAATTTGAACAAAGATACCTATGTGAAGAAGAATGGAAAAAAGACTTATCTGAGTGAAGCGGCTGACTCCAATGATCATGACATGCGTTTTGGATTGATCAGCCTAATCCATCCAACCAATCATGTTTTCAGTTTATGCCTTATGCCCGGGATCTCCATAACCCAATCTCTTCGCCAAGTCACTGACCTTGTTCGGTTTGCGGTGCCCTGGAGGGTTTTCACCAACATACCTCTCTCATTTGTTCATCTCTCAACTCATTGTTGCCTTACGGTGCCTGTGAAGGTTTTCACCAATAAGACTCTCTCATTTTGAGTTCTCTCATCTTTCCGTCGTATTAGGGTGCCCGTGAGGGTTTTCACCAATAGGACCCTCTCATTTGTTCATTTCTCAACTCACTGTCGCCTTACGGTGCCCGTGAAGGTTTTCACCAATAAGACTCTCTCATTTTGACTTCTCTCATCTTTCCATCGTCCTAGGGTACCCGTGAGGGTTTTCACCAAGAAGACTCTCTCATTTATTTGTTTTTCCTTTGTGCGGCACGGAGTGTTGCCCCTGGTGTGAATCATACCTCTGTCTCGCTTGACTTGGAACTCTCAAATATTGGTCGGAAGGTCTTCCTTTGGACCGTAATACGGGCTTTTGGATGGGGTTAGAAAGAAAGGATAAAGGCTCAAAACAAATTGAGTGGAATCAAAATTACAACTTTTGGAATCAGATCTTTTATATAGCCACAACTTCTGCCTCAGTTTCTTTGCATGGGGGCTTTTGAATTTTTTTTATTTGGATGGGACCGAACCGTGAGGCTGCCTACGTATCCTTAAAAGGAATCAGGTCGTACGTAGTTCATGCCATAGAAATTGCTTTGTTGTTGTTACTTTTCTCTTTTTCTCTTTTTTTTTTTTTCTCTTCTTTCTTTTTTTTTCTTTTTTTTCTTTTTTTTTCTTTTTTTTTTTTCTTCTTCTTTCCCTTTTTTCACTCTTTTTCATTCCTTTCTTTCTCTTTTTCTCTTATATTTTCCTCTTTTCCTTCTTTATTCACCTTTGGTGTCTGTGTTTCTGAACCTTGCTAATGATTCCAAAAGAGGGGTATGAAAGAAAATAAATAAGGTTCAAAGGGGTAACAAAGGGTAAAGTGTTTAGATAGCAGAATAAAATGCCTTCGTCATTCCAATCTTCAAAACATGCCAAGTACAAACAAACACAATTTAAACCAAAGAAATCATACATAATATCTTTTGACTGCATCAGAATTGATAGCCATATCTACACATTTGCCTTCTATATCTGTTAAATACAAAGCACCATTGGACAACACTCTCATAATGATGAACGGCCCCTGCCAATTTGGGGAGAACTTGCCTTTTGCTTCAGCCTGATGCGGAAGGATGCGTTTCAACACTGACTGATCTACCTCAAACTGTTTGAGACACACTCCCTTGTTGTATGCTTTTATCAACCTCTTGATTTCTCGTACTAATTGCCTCAATTTAACTCAATTCGAGCTTCAAGTTATCTCAACATGTGTGAATCCTTACTTGTTTACTCAAACGTATCTTTTATCATATTCAAAACCATGTTTCATTATTCCATGATTAGATTGGCTTTCAAGATCTGGCTAAAAACTCCGCATGCATGTCATGTCACTAGAACTAGCCTGAAAAGAAAAATATACAAGAAAAGAACTAAACGAAGATTGCAAGTAACAGACAAACAAAATCTCATTTGACCAAGGGATGGAAGGGTTTGAACAACACCGAAACAAACCTAGATGACAAACTCAGAGACACAAAACTAACTAACAAGAGTTCTAGAGAAAAGCAAAAAAGGAAGGAAGGGTTTGACTCACCAAAACAAACAAGATAAAATCTGGATTACAACCCCGAAATAACCATATAGCAGAAAAGAAGTCAAAATGAACTGCCAAGACTCCTTCCCGACGAGGAAATGAGGTGCTTTCTAATTAATAAGCTAGAGACCTTAGCCACTGAGTTGCACATCAAAATTATCGGGACTTTCACCAACTTCAATCACGTTGTCTCCACCAGGCGGCTCATTGACTCCTTCGACCAACCTTTCGTTATTGCAAACCGTCCCAACAATTTGTACGTTCTCATGTAACTGTAAAGGATTATGTGTGACACTTGGGGTATTACTGCCTTGGACCACAATTATCCTTCTTGAACCATTCTTTCTATTTCCCTTTTCAAAGCACAATAATCTTCAATGCTATGCCCTTGGACATTAGAGTGGTACATGCACCGTTTAGTAGGATCAAAACCTCTTGCATATGGGTCCGGAGTGTAGCCAAGGAGTGGCTCAATCAGGCCAGAATGTTTCAACTTTTCAAACAAGTTTGTGTAGGATTCTCCAATCAGCGTAAAACTATTTCTTTGCTGCTGCCTTCTCATTTTGTACTCCGACCATGGTTGGAACCTCTTTCGGGTAGGTGATTGACATGCTTGTATAGGCGGGTAAGAC
This sequence comes from Nicotiana undulata, assembly GCA_005239495.1. Classification (NCBI taxonomy): domain Eukaryota; kingdom Viridiplantae; phylum Streptophyta; class Magnoliopsida; order Solanales; family Solanaceae; genus Nicotiana; species Nicotiana undulata. The sequence goes on from ML261002.1 coordinate 7,959, forward strand.
ATTTGTGGAGCCAGTGCCAGCCGTTGCGAGTTTCGTGGGTGTGGAGCATACGGCGGTGCATTATGGATAGAGTATTGGGAATGTGGGGTATGACTTTGGGGATTTTTTGGAGGAAAGTAGCATTGGTGAGGATTATATGGAGTACAAGGATGTCCATGGGGTCGGTATTGAGGCTGAAAGTGTTTAGCAGGAATGCTCACTGGATCCTGACGTTGGCGGGGTTGAACACCATCTTTTCTATCAATCAGAGGACTGACTTGAGCAACTTGTTCGTTCCATCTGAGCCAAAATTCCCAAAAACTTTCCTCGGGTTTCTTTTCTATCTCTAATAGGGAGGAGCAGTCTGGGATAATGTCTACATTGTACTGATAGTGCCGAACAAAATCTTGATCCATGTCATCCCATGCATGCCACTTACTGACATCCTGACGAGTATACCACTCCAAGGATTCTCCACTCAAACTCTCACTGAAATACGCCATCAACAATTCATCATTCCGGCCAACACTCCTCATTTCTCTACAATAACCATTCAGATGGGCTACTAGATCTCCCATCCCATCATATAAGTTAAACTTTGGCATTTTAAACCCCACGGACAGACAAATATCTTTCAGCTTTCTGTATATCTCATCGTGCCCCAATGTCTTAGCAAGCTTTTCAGTTTCACCGGGAGGCTCAAAATGGGGAGCATAAGAGTACGAATCTGAGACCTTGAAAATTGGTTCTAGAGCATAGCGTTGGGCATTAGGGACTTTGAACACAATCTCGCTAGAGGAATGAGGAAGAGTAGCTGGTGGAGGAGCTACAAAAACATGAGTGGTCAAAAGAGCGGGATATGGGGTGGAGGTAGTTTTAGGAGGTGGAGTGTGAGAAGGTTGTGGGGAGATATCAGCAGCAATGGGAATCTGGATTTATGATAGTGGTGGAATTGTGACGAGGCTTACGGTGTAGTTAGTGGGAAATAATGGTGGAGTACGCCCACTAATTCAAGCTTGGTATATTTCAACCACTTGTCCTTTCAACCTTAAGACCTCTTCTCTCAGTTCCGATTCCGATTCAACAATTTTTTCTCTGCGGGTCCACAACTCCTGTGGCCAAGTCTTTGCTAGACATGGCTACCTTGCTTTCTGACTTTGTGTTTTATGGATGAATCGCCAAAGTGCCACAAACTAACCACCCTCTGTTATGATAACAATTACAATACCAAAGAGGAGCAAAACAAAGCCAACATGTTAGCGTTAGGGCATTTATCATATAGAAATATCACATTGCGTGCAATGCACCTAGCAATTATTGATGGTTTATGAATGGCTTCGAGGGTCACAAGGTCATTTGGCATCATCCCAATTTTGTTCATTTCAGCCTCCTCTTTTCTTTCATTTCTAGCACTTCTTGACTTGCTCATTTTCCTTCCTCTCTTTTCTTTCTAATTATCATTAATTTCTTTCTCTCNCATGTTAGCGTTAGGGCATTTATCATATAGAAATATCACATTGCGTGCAATGCACCTAGCAATTATTGATGGTTTATGAATGGCTTCGAGGGTCACAAGGTCATTTGGCATCATCCCAATTTTGTTCATTTCAGCCTCCTCTTTTCTTTCATTTCTAGCACTTCTTTACTTGCTCATTTTCCTTCCTCTCTTTTCTTTCTAATTATCATTAATTTCTTTTTCTCTCCCTCACGTCCCACAAATTCATTTCCCTTTTTTTTCTTTTCTTTTTGTTTTTTAATTTTTTTTTTTTTTTTTAAGAAAATGATTTGATCGAACCCTATGTAGGTTTCCTACGTATCATGTTCCACATGAATCAGACCAAGCGTAGTTCCCAAAAAATAATGGATAAAATAAACTGATAAAAACAAAAAACTTTTGGATTTGTCATTTATAAATTTTTTTGGGGTTTTTTTTTTATCAGATACAAAACAGGAAGTATTATAACAAAAGACTTAAACAATCTTAACTAGACTGACTGACCCGATACTAATGTTCAAGACTAAAATTAACAGACAACATGAAATAGACTCAAAAAATAAAAAGTTTCTTCAAGCCGCTTGTGTATGCAACGGTCCTGCCTGGAATGGCCCTGGGGTACCTGTCATGCTCTGGTAAGCAAATCCACACCTTTATGAGAAAAATAAGACCAAATAGGGTTAGTGACTCGAGACGCAATGCGACGCCACAACACCTCTTATTGGACACATGCAAGACATGATTGAACTATTTTTGTAAAAATGACATACGTGGCCAAATGTGCTATTGGTGCAAACTCAACAAAGGTGACCTCAAAAGCATGAACATACCTTACCTAGACTTATATGACTTCAGACTCCCAATAATCATGGCTCAAAATTAATTTGCAAAAATGACCCATTTGCAAGAATGGTCGATTTGGCCAAAAGCGGATAGACATGCAAATTCAACAGGAATGGACCTTAAAACTGAGAGGACAACTTGTTGTAAACTTAGGGCTATAAGACATTGGATAACAAGCCACTTTGAGAAAATAACTTTATTTTGCAAAAACAATCTATGTGGCCAAATGTGGCTAAACATGCAAGATTTGGCTAAGACCCCGCGAAGCCAAGAACCTAAGACACACTAGGAAGACCGGACCCTATGTGGGCTGCCTACGTATCGCGCCCCGAAAGACGAGAATCAGATTTGCGTAGTTCGGGCAGATTGGACACGAAAGAGAACTTAAAAAAAACAATGATTTGTAAAAAAACACATTTTTGTCTCTCTTTTTTTAAATGATGAAAACATGTAAAATCTTTTCGGATTTTCTTTTTCTTTTGTTTTTTTAATATATTTTTTAACAAAATGAAGGGAATGTGCAAAATCCTTTTTTTTTTAATTATTATTTCATTTTCATTTTCATTTTTTTTGTCTTTTTCTTGAAAGAAAATAAATATATAAATAAATTTGCGAAAGAAATATATAATTGCCCTACTTGCTTCATTTTCACACTCAACCCTCTTTTCTTTCTTATTTTCCCTCAACCATCATTGATCCGCCAAATGACGCCTTTTACCCTCGAAGAATACAACATGTAGCACATAGACGGACCCAACCCCTGTGTTGAGTCCCCTAAGACAAATGCACATGATGCAAATAATCGTTCATACTAGGAATCCGGCATGAGGTTATGTCATTCTAAGTTTAAATCCTGGGGTTTTGTTCTAGACCTGGCTTACCCGAGCGGACGACTCGAGCCGGGGGGGGGCAGCGTACCGGTAACCAAAAGATCATCCGGCTTTGCAACTTGTCCGAACCTCGTTCTAAATTGGGATATGACACTAACAGAAAGAAGTCACGCCAGTGTGCACTCCTCAGAAGATAGAAGAGAGGGATTTCGTAGCAGTTTATATACAGTTAAGATAATATCAAAGCAGTAAAAAGCAACATTTAGCACATTAGGCCCAAACATGTAAATAAAATCAGGTAATAAATAAAGCCAATCATAACAGCTATTCTAAGCTCGAATTCTGAACCCTGAACCAGAGATTCTAGGTTCGATCCCCAGCAGCGTCGCCAGAGCTGTCACACCTCCTTTTTACTATCCTCGGGAAGGGTATAAGGGAGTTTTTTCCAATTAAAGTGACAATAATCGAAACAGGATTATTTTATTAAAATTCAGAGTCGCCACTTGGAATAATTTATGGTGTCCCAAGTCACCGGTTTAAATCCCGAGTCGAGGAAAAATTCACTCTGTTTTATAGTCTGCGAACACAGAAATCCGGGTAAGGAATTCTGTTAACCCGAGAGAAGGTGTTAGGCATTCCCGAGTTCCGTGGTTTTAGCACGGTCGCTCAACTATTATTATTGGCCTAATTATCTGATTATTTACACATTTAGAACCTATTGTGCATTTTAACTTTAACCGCTTTAATAATCCAATTTTTATGCGACTAATTATTTGGTTACACATTGCGAATTATGCCACGTGTCGTACCCACAATCCGTAACGTGTTTATTTTATTAAACTTAAATTGTGGCCGGGTCACATAAATGTATCCCCGAATTTTAGTAGTCAAGTGTCACAACTACGTCACGGGAACCGTACCCGTAGCTATGCCAATTATTTAATTAACGTGCCTAGAACAAACTACGAGATTTCAAGGAATTATTAACGAACCTTTGATTCTATATTTTGTACTCAAACTGTGCATTTGAATTAGTTGATGAGGAAAGAGCCCAGGTGGTCTATTAGATTCAGAGTAGAATTATAGAAGTCTTTAATTGGTATTCTCATATACTTAACAAAATACTACTGGTGTAACCAAAGTATCTGCTACTCCAAAGGAAAAATATGACATAGCATGACATAAATACTAAATCAGTACACAAGATTGAAATGAAAAATTTATGAATCATCCATTTAACATGCTAAATCAAAACTGTATCTACGTATGTGAAAACAAGGAATTAAAAATATGCCAAGTTCAAAAAAAACATATGAAGATTCCAAAATCAGTAGAGAAGGAAATGAATAGATTCACTCTGTCATTTCGTAACATGCTAAATCAAAAATGAAGATTCAAAAATCAGTACAAAAAAAACATATGAAGACAGAGAGTAAGAACTTTTGCATTAATTAAAAGTCGGATAGGAATTGAACCTCGATGATTTCGTAAGTATTTGATTATCAACAAAGTTCGAAATGAATAGATCAGCAGTACATGTCCCTATGAAATGAAGACGATACTTCTGACCGGAACTACGACTAACGACCTCAACCTTGAACCGGATAACTCGAACGTGAATCCGAACGGAACTCGACGGGAGATGGGAACCTCTGTCTAACCTCAATCGGCGAACCTAACGAGAACTCGACTTCAAGCTTAGCCAACACTCAGATCTCTCAACCAAATCCCGTTTTCATTACATAACCTCGAACTGATTTGAGATCTAAGACTGGTGGCTAATGATTCGCCGGATTCCGGCGTTTTCCGCAAAGAGACAAGGGGTACGAATGCTTTTGTGCGTGTGAAAATGGTGGTGAAGAAGAAGAGTTGTTGTTACGGGTTTTTTTGTGGTGGTTGTCTGGCAGCGTGAAGGTGGAGCAGGGAGGCGGCTGGGGTGGTGTCAGCTCTTGTAGGTGTTCTGGTGTGAAGGGAGATGAAGAGGGGCGGCTGGAGGCGTGAGGGCAGGAGGTCCGGCGGCGCGGGTTGAGGGCGTTCAGGAGGAGGGAGGCCGGCGGTTGGCCTGTGAGGGAGATGGGAGTTGCTGTGTTTTTTCTCTTTTGTGTCGATAGTCTCCTCCCTGTAGAGATAGGGTGTGTCCGTTGTTAAAATGGTCTCCTCCCTCTTCCTAATGCTAAGGTATTAGTTAGGTTGATGGGTATTGGGCTAAGGGGAGTGGGCTTGGGAATTGAGTTGGGTCAAAGTCTTGTTGGATTTTAGTTTTTGGCTAGGAAGACTAGAAAAATATAATGTGTTTATAAAATAAAACCTACTCTTAATTAATTAAATATACTACTAAAATAAAACTAAATATTAAGAATGAAAAATATTTTTGTAATTTTCATTTTTGTGCTTAAGATAAAGGAAAGGAGATATTAGGCCTAGACAAGATATTTAAACGCTAAAATGTATAAAATATTTGGGAGGGTCAAAAATCACGCGTCTACAATCGGTCGTCGACCAACCTTTCTGGATCAGTCTCTTTCTTTTTCTTGACAATATGAGTCTCCTTGAATAACTCATCTTGCTTCATTGGACGACCCAGCTTCTTTTCCTGAAAATCCATAGATTATAGTTAATAAACAGAATAGATATACTTTGAAAATTAAAATAAATGAATAAATTACGTACCAATCTTCTTTTTATAGTCCCTTGGCTGATCACACCTCCAGTGTGCAAGGAGCCTCCCTTCTTGGATGCGCGAGCCTTCTTTCCTTTTTCGCTCTTCTTTAAGAAGTCCGGGGTAAGCCATTGCCTTTGCAAATCCCTCCAATAATCGTCTAGCAACCAGTTAGGCTTCTGTTTGTACAGTCTAGCGTTGGAGAAACTATGCGACAACCGCTTCCGAGCCTTAAGATTAAAATTACGCGCCACCTCCGCGCTATAGCGGTGTTCCCATACTCACTTGCTCTGTATTTCAAAAGTTAAATATTGTATGAAAATATCATAAATATAAATAATTATAAAGCTTAAAAGAAAATGTGTACCTTAAATTCATTGAAAATTTGCTCCTTCAGCGAGAATGGGAATTCGCTCCAACTCGTATAAGGGGCATCATAAAGCTTTTTGGTGGCGTTGGTGATTATCCTCGTAGTAGTGTTACTCGGGATGAACCTGCAATTTAAAAAAAAAAAACACATTAATATATTAGTACAAACTGTACAAAACAATAAACGTAAAAAAATCAAGTTACTCTTACCCATCACCCTCAGGGACTATGATGATCCTGCCATACTTATCCTTATGCACCTCCTCGTCATCATCAACATCATCGTCGGAAACAGGTACATTAGATGCATGTGTGGAAGGTGTAGGGGGGTCAGAGCTAGTATCTCGCAGGCGAAGGCCTGTAAGAGATGGAGTCGATAAGGAAGATGGATGTGATCCCTGTGACTGCGACATTGCGGGATCGACCGGAAGCTGCTGTGATACTGATGCCTATGACCCCCGTGGATGTGGCACCAGTGGCTGTGACCCACGTGGCTGTGACCCGGATGGATGTGA